>JACEEZ010015804.1:60000-145000 GCA_016584305.1 Chionoecetes opilio
CAAGGGGTATGCCTTGATTTTTTTTTTAAATAAAGTTTTTTTCAATAACTAAAAAGCTATGGCAGATACGTGCAACATGTATAGAGAAGTAAATATGAAGTAGATCAAGGGCTATCATTTGACTTAAAGCAAATTTGTGGTTTTTAAGGAAAATCTGGAAGTATCATGTCATTGAGAATTTGCTGAAATAGGGACTTTTATTCTGAAGTCCCTATTTAATAGGGACTTCTATTGGCTGAAATAGGGACTCCCCAATTAGATCGACTTAGAGAGAGTTTCCTGTATGGGTCAGGCTGCGTAAGCATGGCGATAATGGCTGATAACAGACCAAGAGAAGTGAGTGTAGTACGTTAATGACGGGTACATTAGTGTGATGAGGGCAGGAGTACAGATTGTATGTAAATTTATGATTGTATTTAGACATCAGGAAGCTAATATATGTATGGTATGATACTACAATCACTATATTCATGTAAGACTTGGAGGGTGGAAAGAGACAGTGGTACTACCTTCACAACAGCACACAATAGCGTTAGACTTACAGGTTTTCTGAGTGCCGTTTCAAGATTACTACATATAAGAAAACTACGCGGTTGTATAGGGCCCCTGAAGCCACCAAGGGGCCCCCAACCTGCCATTTTTAAAGTTATTTTTAGAATCTAGTCTTTTCTCCTCTTAAAGTGCACCAAATTGATTCATTTAAATATTAAAGGCGTGTCCCCGGACCACCTTAGAGGGCTTGGAATCCCCCACCATAGTTTTACACAATAAGGCCCCCAAACAGCATGTCGCATAGGGCCCCCAAAGGCTAGAAACGACACTGGGTTATCTAGTATGTATACAGTAGAAGTCAAGAACTGCCAATCAGCGGTGTCCTGTTTCCCGCCAGAAGATGTGGAGGTAACGTAACTTTATAGGTTATTTAAGGTGATTTATAGATTATCTAGTATGTCTAGAAATCAAGTATATGAGAACTGCCTATCAGCTGTGTCCTGTTTCCCGCCAGAAGATGTGGAGGACACGCCCGCACACCTGCAGCTGGAGTTCAAGGTCTTCCTGGTCAACGCGCAGACGCAGAAGCACACGCAGGAGAGCCGGCAGCTGCGGTTCTGGTTCCTGAGCTTCGTGCCGGAGACGGAGAGGATGAGGAGTGCACAGGAGTTCTTTAAGGAGTTGGTGGCGCCGCTGGAGTTTCCGAGGGGTGAGTCTCGAGTCATTATGGAGTTGGAGTTATTGGTGATTTTTTTTTTTTTTTTTTTTTTTTTTTTTTTTTTTTTTATATTATTATTATTATTATTATTATTATTATTATTATTAATGTGTGTAATTCCTTACAGATTATGTTGGCTTTATTAAGAAGATAATGAAGATGATGCAACATAAGTACAAGATGGTCAGCAAAATGGAGGTGGAACTTAGACAATTAGAGGAATCTGCGAAACCTCCCACCAGACCCTGTAAGTATTATGTGATTTTCTCTCTCTCTCTCTCTCTCTCTCTCTCTCTCTCTCTCTCTCTCTCTCTCTCTCTCTCTCTCTCTCTCTCTCTCTCTCTCTCTCTCTCTCTCTCTCTCTCTCTCTCTCTCTCTCTCTCCTCCCACTTTCTCTCTCTCTCTCTCCCACTTTCTCTCTCCTCTCTTCTCTCTCTCTCTCTCTCTCTCCTCTCTTCTCTCTCTCTCTCTCTCTCTCTCTTCTCTCTCTCTCTCTCTCCTCTCTCTCTTCTCCTCTCTCTCTCTCTCTCTCTCTCTCTCTCTCTCTCTCTCTCTCTACCTGTAATTTTTTTCCCATCCATACAATTTCAATAGTCTTTCAGGCTTGATGAATGACAATAATAGACATTTAAATATGGAATGAAATCTGCCTCTGGTGTACAATACATATAAAAATGTTGTACATATAAAAATAATCTAAAGGAGCTTACGTTAAACCAAGAATTTGTACAAAGGAACATGCTTTTGTTATGAATGCTGTTTATTTTTTCATTGAATTGTATTATAATTTTATGTGCGTGTAAAATTTATCCTTTCATGTTAACCCCTTCACGCCCAGATCTTTCCTTTGCTATATAAAATCGTCTGTGTTTGTTAGCCATAGAATTACGAAAACTAACTTATATATAAAATTTGCTAGTGGACAGGGATACAAAACAGGTCATATCTTTAAAATATTGCTTATAGTTGCTAAAAATCGTCTAATGGTACCCAAATTACAATGAAAATGTTGTTCTGGGCCTCAAGGGGTTAATGCTGTTTGAATGTATTGTGAGCCCATTGGTGATTTGTATGAAGCGTTTTGTTAACTATGCAATGGAGACCTACTACTGTTCAGATGTTATTGAATGTGTCCCTGTGAGTCATTCCACCTGATGCTTGATTCATTGATTGCAGAAATGGTGTGATGAAGTTAAGTGTCACCTAATCATGAATGATCAAATTGTATCATGCTACTATATTCATTTCTTTGTTGTTGTTCATATTTATACTTCTTTATTGATTGCAGAAATGGTGTGATGAAATTAAGTGTCACCTAAGCATGAATGATCAAATTGTATCATCCTACTATATTCATTTCTTTCTTGTTGTTCATATTTACACTTATTTTGTAAATGTTGCATAACTTAACTTGAGCCAAAGGGGTGAACTGAGCAACCTTGCCATCTGCCGCCAGCGAGGGCCGGCGCCGCTCTTTACTCAGTGGGCCGCAGCGAGCCAGACCCAGGTGCTTGCCCGCCCCACAGCCACACCCACACTGTGCTGCGTCTCGGGGACACAGCCACAGCCTCACAGGGGGGAACCTTAGGGGTGGGCAGTCCTTGGTTCACAGCAGCCACTGTGTCACGCCGAGCTTGTATCATACACAGCGTGACCTCCCAGCGTCCTTCCTTGATCATGTAACTCTGGGATTGTGACGTAAGGGGATTTTCAAGATTCATTCAGAAGTTGTAGAGTAAATGGCTTGAGAGAAGTGGCCTGGTAAGGGGATTTCTTATTAAGATTTATTCAGAAGTCAAAAGTAAATGGCTTGAGAGTGGCCTGGTAAGGGGATTTCTCATCAAGATTTATTGAGAAGTCAAAAGTAAATGGCTTGAGAGTGGCCTGGTAAGGGGATTTCTCATCAAGATTTATTCCGAAGTCATAGAGTAAAATGTAATGGCTTGAGAGAAGTGGCCTGAATTGAGGACTCGCACACTTCTAAGCGTTGTGTTGATATTGTTGTGTGTGTCTGGCTGGCTGGCATTGTTGTGATGGCCAGTGCTGCAAGGCTGTCCCTGTGACCCGTGACTAATACCTCACTGATTCCTTATTGCTATGTGTGTGGTGTGTGTGTGTGTGTTGTGTTGTGTTGTGGTGAGTAACAGGAACTATCTCGTGTAGGTCTCACGGCCTCTTGAAGATTCCTTATTTTCTTATGTTCTTATGACTAATACCTCACTGATTCTTTATTGCTATGTGTATGTGTGTGTGCGTGTGGACTGTGTGTGTGTGTGTGTGTGTGTTGAGATGACATACATAACATTAGTCTCAATAAGATGAGATTTCAGGGATAGATTTTTGCATATTCATTAAGTTTATTCAGTGACTTCGTATATGCCTACTGCAAGAATACAGTTTTTTAGTTAAGTTTATTTACATGTCTTACAAACATACATTAGCCTGACACAAAACCTTAAGTTAAAGAATATACACAGGCAAACTTGAGAGGCGTATGAATTTTTTTTTTTTTTTTTTTTTTTTAATTGTCGCATTCTTACAAACTTACATTAGCCTTACACAAACGTTCAAGCATAGATAGATAGATAATTTATAGACTACAAATACCCATTACATAAAAAAGCCATGTATGATTTACTACATATATAGAAATCAATAACCATATGATGCATAACTAAGAGCTTTATAGTCCAAAATAATACATAAATATATACAGACAAACTTGAGAAATATATGAAAAGTAATATTTGTTGTGGTGTGGCTTGTTTGTCACTAATACTCCCGGCTGCTCGTGTGTGTGTGTGTGGAGAGTACATTTCTAGTTTGACACAGAATTCACTTTGGTGGACGAAACTATTTTTTTCTGGTAAGTATTGATGTGTTTTGAAATAATTTGCTAATCGTTTCTGTCATCTAACCTAACCTTTACCTAACAAAAACAAACCAAAAAAAAGTGATTTGCGACAGAAATGGTTAGCAGATTGATTCAAAACACATCAAAAACTCACCAGAAAAAAATGGTTTCGTCCACCAAAGTGAATTCTGTGTCAAACTGGAATAATAGCCTTGTAGAGAGTTCCTCATTCTGACTGGCTAGTTCCTCGGTGTGTGCTGCCAGTCAGGGTATTTCTATTAACACACTTTTTATTTGATATCGTATAACAGGGGTGAGGAACGTCCGGCCCGCAAAACCCTTTGGTCCGGCCCTGCCAAGGCAACCACAGACCAGACTCTAAATCTAATAAACCTAGGAGTTTTTTTTCATACCAACATAAATTGTTAATAAGTGCATGCATAAGACTTATAACGTAAATTTTAAGGGACAAGCACGTCCATTACGGGAGGGATAGGACACACAGATGACGGGACAGACACGTATAATTCACGTAGGGTTCTCGTCGGCCAAAAAAGCAGGCTGATTTTTAAGTTGATAGTTTTGTATGGCCCGCGAATGATGTCATGAATATCCAAATGGCCCTTGGTAGTAAAATGGTTCCCCACCCCTGGACTAAAGGACAAAACGAAGACCAAGAGCTTCTCACATTCCCGGGATTGTGATGGATTTGTTGTCAGAGTGAGATCAAACAGCTATTTCATTATTGATATTTTCATTATTTTTATTATTATAATGGTAACAAATTTTAATACTGTGTTTTGCCTTTTTGCAGTGGAGGATCAGACGCCAGAGTTAAGCGAAGAGAAGATTTTGGAGCTGATAGAATCGTCGTACCCGAACCCCATCAACCTGCAGGAGATGGCCAAGTGAGTGTTGCTGTGTGGAGCCTCGGCCAGGATTTATATTTAACATTATTTATTTATCCCATTATTTATCTTACTGTATTTATTTATCTCATTATTTATTTATCATTATTTTATCTCATTATTTTATCTCATTATTTATTTATTTATCATTATTTTATCTCATTATTTATCTCATTATTTATTTATCATCATTTTATCTCATTATTTATTTATTTATCATTATTTTATCATTATTTATCTCACTATTTATTTATCTCATTATTTATTTATTGATCTCATTATTTATTTATTTATCTCATTATTTATTTATTGATCTCATTATTTTATCTCATTATTCATCTCACTTTATTGATCTCATTATTTATTTATTTATCATTATTTATTTATTGATCTCATTATTTTATCTCATTATTCATCTCACTTTATTGATCTCATTATTTATTTATTTATCATTATTTATTTATTGATCTCATTATTTTATCTCATTATTCATCTCACTTTATTGATCTCATTATTTATTCATTCATCTCATTAAGACGAGATAATCTGTTAACCATTATTATTATTATTATTATATTTTTCCCCCTTCAAAATCCTCACACTGTTCTCGCCCTTTGCCGTGCCCTCAGACGCGCCTGCTCCACGGTGACGCTGGTTGAGGTGTTCATCCTCCGCCTGGTGCAGAAGGGACTCATCAAGGCCATGAACAAAGACTGCTACACCCGAGTGGTCAAGAACGAAACAGACGTACAGGTGTGCCCCCTCTCCTCTCATGTTGCTCTGCCTGCCTCTACCAGCAACAACACTATAGTCGCCAGTATAGGAACCCAGTACAGTAAAACCTCTCGTATTCGGACCCTTATGGACTTGACATTATTGGACCTCTTCTTTTCGCTTTCTTCTTATCTCTCTTTTTTTTTTTTTTTTTTTTTTTTTTTTATCTTTTTTGTTTTTTATTTTTTTTTGTTTTTTTTTTTTTTTTTTTTTTTTTTTTTTTTTTTTTTTTTTTTTTAGGTCAATTTCTAGTAATTTCACATTTTTTTTTTTTTTTTTTTTTTCTAGGGGTCGAAATTTCCTAGCTATATATATACACCTAGATTTTTTTTTTTTTTTTATTTTTTTTATCATATCCCCCATATATAATCCCCCCATTATTCGGATCCTTGCATTACTCGGACCACTCCTTGGCCCAATGAGTCCGAATATGAGAGGTTTTACTGTATATCTTTGTACACATAACCTTCGACTAATCATCACAACTGTCCTTAAGGGTTCAGATTAGCGCTCTTTATCAACACACTATTACACAAACATAGGCTCTGGAGGACATTACATAAACTAAGATGATAGGTAGTAATAGGTAGGGTAATAGTAATAGGGTAGTAGTAAATAGTAAATAGGTAGTAATAGGATAAGTAATAGGGTACAGTGAATAGTAAATAGTAGTATAGGTACTCGCCAGATCACTAATGTCGCCAGGCAGCCATTGATATAATGTAGCCACTCATTTATTGCACTGTAAGCAAGAACAGAGTTTTATATGCCGTCTGTCAGAGGCACATCAGTAGTTTATATGTAATCTGTATTTGGAGTGGCGACATAGGCAGTGCTGTATAGTGTAGCAAATTGCGAATATGTATGGAGCTGGCGAATTATCAGTGGCGACTCATAGTTTAGTGCAGGGCGATATAGTTTTGTGATGGTAATGCTTATATTATAGCGCATCATTTCAGTTCAAGATTGGTCTGGTCAGTATATGTTACTTGTCATATATGTTCACCTGTGTCATATATGTTCACCTGTGTCATATATGTTCACCTGTGTCATATATGTTCACCTGTGTCATATATGTTCACCTGTGTCATGTGTGCAGCTTTCTCCTCACTACAGGAACTACCACGTGTAGGTCTCGCGGCCTCTTGTAGCTTCCTTATTTTCTTATGTTCTTCTCTCACTGATCCCCTGAGTGGGTTCCAGGTGGTGCGTCAGATGCCCACCATCACCTCCAAGAAGCAGCCCACCATCGCCATCATCACAGCCCACTACTGCGAGAAGCTGGCCGTCGACACCATGATAGAGAACCAGGAGACCTTTGTGCGCTACACCACTGTGGGTAAGGCGGCCGCACACCTCACTCCATTCTTGCTTTCTTTCCAGACAGAGACTTCCCAGTATTTGGATAGGTCAGGTGTGAAATGAACCCAGTGCTAGAACAAGTATATATTTGTGACACAGAATAGTACAGGTTGAAGTTCCCAAACTCGGCAACCTCGGGACCAGCGCCGAGCCGAGTAATGGAATTTTCTGACTTTTAGAACGTAGATATATTAAGGGGAAAAAAAGCATGACAAAATAACAAAAATCACACAAAATAACAGTGTACACAACTCTACAGTCACAACACCACTGAACAATAACAACAAACAAATCGGCGGTAGAAACCAAGCGGCCTAGTGTGGTGGCACCTAGCGGCCGACCCGGCAACTACGCGCCGGGTTTTGGGTGTTCTGCCGTGTTTTGGAAAATCCGGAACCATAGCCGAGTTTTGGGTGTTGCCGAGTTTGGGAACTTCAACCTGTAGTGTACATGCTTATAGACCATAACAATAACGTTAGCTTAAAACCACAACCCTGACGTGAGCATGAAAATATGCATGAATATTTGTATGCATGAGAGAGATGATTGTATTGACAGCTCCATTAGCTTATCCTCTACAAGCAACAGAATAGAGGAGCTAGGGAGACATTAACCTACCCATTGTGCATCCCATTAAAACCTGCACCCAATACCCATTACCCATTACCTCTACCCTCCAAGCCTGCATCCACTACCCATACCCTCCTGGCCACCCCCATTACCTATACCCGTCCCATCCCAGCCTGCACCCACTACCCATACCCTCCCACCCATTACCATGACCCTCCCACCCACTACCCATTACCCTCCAAGCCACCCCCATTACTTATACCCGTCCCATCCCAGTCTGCACCCACTACCCGTACTCGCCCACCCATTACCATGACCCTCCCACCCACTACCCATTACCCTCCAAGCCACCCCCATTACTATACCCATCCATCCGCCTGCACCCACTACCCGTACTGTCCCACCCTTACCATGCCCTCCACCCAGGTAGCCATTACCTCCAAGCCACCCCCATACATTACATCCCATCTCAGTCTGCACATACCCATACTGCCTTCACCATTACCATGACCCTCCACCCACTACCCATTACTCCAAGCCACCCATTACCTATTACCATCCCTCCCAGCCTGCACCACTACCCATACTCGCCCACCATTACATGACTCCGACGACTACATTACCTTCCTTTGCCACCCTCATTATCTATACCCATTCCCATCCCAGCTGCACCCATACCTTACTCGTCCACCATTACCATGACCCTCCACCCACTACCATTACCCTCAAGCACCCATAAGCATTGAGCTCATAACCGTTCATGTTTCTCCGATGCTTCTTTGCAGGTGGTAGTTTGTAGTGCATGAGCGCTAGCATGGTAGGGAGCATGGTAGTCGACAGTCCCAGGTGGTGATGGTTTTTATACATGGTTTTAATCTTTATTTGATGGGGGCAATTTTTTTTCTCTCTCTTGAAAATAACACTTACATAGTTTTCATCTTAATTGATGGGGGACTTTTTTTTTTTTTTTTTTTTTTTTTTTTTTTTTTTTTTTTTTTTTTTCTTTTTTCTTTTCTTTTTTTTTTTCTTATCTTTTATTTTTCTCTCATCATCCTTTCTATTCCTTACAACTGATTAGAGGTTCAGAATTTTTGTTGTCTATTCTTCAATACTGCATTTTATTTGAACTAACCTTATATACCAGTAGGTATCCTAAATCCATAAGTTAAGGATTTTGAACTTTTTCAGAGATATGCCATCAATACAAACATAGAAAATGTTGTCATATTTGTTCATGTATTTCAATGTCATATCTTTTGAACCCAACTGCAACAAAAGGATGAATGTATCATTGGATCCCTTGTTCAAAAGTATATGACATTGATTCAAAAATTAAGAAATGGTTCAAAATATGTTTTCAAAGTGTTTCAAAAGATATATCATTTTCAAAATAGACTGCAAAAGGATGAATTTTCAATATTTGTAGGCTTGGTTCAAAAGTTTGTCATTTTGAACATTGACACATTTTGAAGCCATTTTCTTAGTTTTTTATTGATGGCGCTTATCAACTTTCTGAAATGAGCGCCTCACTTGTAAGTCTTGCATATAAAGAGGACTGTATGTCATAGATGGATGGATTGCACATGGTAAATCATTGACAGCAGAGTGGAAGGAGTTGCATGTTGATGGTTGACTCTGGATGTGTGTTAATATTTTGTTGTAAAAAAAAAAAAGTTGAATGCATAATGAACCCACGAATACCAAGACTTGCCTGTCCTAACCTTGCATCTAATCCTTCATCCTTCAAATAGGGAGAAACTGGTTCACAAATAGGGTGGTAAATGATTGGAATGGACTCAAGTCATCGGGTAGTTAGTGCGGAGTCAATAGGGAGTTTAAAAAGAGGCTAGACAATCTCATGAAAGGTGGATGTAGGTAGTATTAAGTAACAGGAACTACCACGTGTAGGTTTCGCGGCCTCTTGTAGCTTCCTTATTTTCTTATTTTCTTATGTTCTTATCACACTCCCTTCACACCTTCACCCTTGGAATACTTGCTCTTAATAACCACAACGCACACACAGATATTTCCTCATCATTTTTAATAGTTACCATTATTAACATTCTTATTCTTATTACTATTCCCATGACTAACATTACAGTAATAGTTATCATCACTTCTCTTGTTACTTGAAATTATTAAGTATGTCAATGTATAGCAATAGTTCAATAGTTCAACTTTAGTCCACGAAAGACAACGAAAATATCACGGCATGAGGTCCGTAAAAGAGCTTCGGCTTAACCCCTTGAGGCCCAGAACGTAATTTCATTGTAATATAACCACCATTAGACGATTTTAATGAACATAAGCAATATTTTATAGATATGACCTGTTTAGTATCCTTGTCCACTAGTTTATTTGGTATATTAAGTTACTTTTTCGTAATTTTATGGCTAATAACAGACAATTTCATATAACAAAGGAAAGATCTGGGCGTGAAGGGGTTAATGGACCGTGGCTTGTATGACTGTATGATTGATTATGAACATTATTAGATTACACCAAGCCGAATAAACCATCAAGTATCAAGTATCCTCAGCCATGACTTGTTCCCTATGCTTGCAGGGGAGAGCAACATCTACACGCTGGGTAACATCGGCGCCCACAGAGTGGTGTGCACAAAGCTGCCCACCGTTGGCCACGACCGCTCCGCCTCCATCGCTGCCGGGAACACAACCACCAGGCTGCTCGGTGAGTCTCGCTGCCTGTATTTATTTACCTAGTTGTGTTTACCTATAGTCTACTTTTTTTTAACGAGGCAAAAAATCCTGCCCCCTTGCTGCTTACTAACTGATATTTGATGCCAGGAGAAGGGAATACTGCACTTCTTTTAAATTTCAGCTGTATTTTATCATAGTTAACCCTATTATCAGGTAAACATAGGTATAATTTTAAGCATGAGACCTTAAGATAGAATGGAATTTTCACCTCGTTAAAAAAAATAGACTACAGTTGTGTTTTACAAGGCCTGAGCTGCACTCGTCTGGTGCCGTCTCCGTATCTACATTTATCCAGTCTTTCTTTCAACTGGTGCACATTCTTTGCCGCTATCACCTCCTCATTTAGTCCATTCTACATTTCTATGAGGGAAGCTGTACTTCTTTGTGTTTTTATTATATATTTTTTTTGTACCATCACCACCACCTGTCCATGTTCCTTATTTTCTTGTGTTCTTATGAAAGGTGGATGTAGGTAGTATTAAGTAACAGGAACTACCACGTGTAGGTCTCACAGCCTTTTGTAGCTTCCTTATTTTCTTATCTTGCTTATGTTCTTGTGTGTGTGTGTGCAGGGACTTTCCAGAAGGTGGACCACGTGTTCCTGGTGGGGACGGCGGGTGGTGTGCCGCACTACACGGACTACCACAAGCACGTTAGGCTGGGCGACGTGGTGGTGGCGACGCCTCCGACGGGACAGAAGTGAGTCAGAGCAGGATCATTTTGTTTTGTTTACATTTATGCCTATATATATTTTTTTGTTTTGTTTTATATATATATGTATATTTCATACATTTTATTCACTATATTTTTTTACTATTATTATACATTTTTCACTGTTATTATACTATTATTTCATTATTTATTTCTTGAAGCTTTCTATCTACCGTAGATAACAGTAAAGTCGCCAGGACAACTTTTTTTTCTGTTTACAGACGTGTGGTGGCGTTAATAGTTACATTTCTACATCCATGATTTCAGGACAGTTAGAATGGGCTATCTGGAGAGTCTGTGTCATTTTGTGTCTTCATCTGTGTCATAGTATGGCTATAAATGAACAAATGACAAAAATATCTACAAAGTGGCTACCAACAGTAGAGTCGCCATCTAGTGTTTATTTACTGAGTGTCGTACCGCTGTCGTCGTCGCCCGAAAAAAAAATGCGTAGCAAAATTTGAAATCGTCTATACTTGCAGATACAAAGCATAAAACAACGCTGTAACAGGGTAGATTATACAGTCATGATATAAACTACTGTGTATCATCTTCAGTGGCACATTAAAATCAGTAGTGATGCTATAATTCATAATATTTGGCACCTGGCGACATCACTGCAGGTGGCGACTTTACTGTTATCTACAGTAGTTGTACGTATATGTCTTTAATATTTTTTTTTTTTACCATTATTATTCTATTATACTATCATTTTATTTTGTTTCTTGAAGCGTACTATCTATTTGTATTTTTTACTTTTTTTTATTTACATAGTTGTTTTTTTACTGATTTTTTTTTCTTGAACCATACTATCAATTTTGTTTACTTTTTTTATCTTGTAGTTTTTTTTACTACTATTATATTATTATACTATTATTTTCTTTGTGTGTGATGTCCTTCAGGTTCATCTACATGTACTGCGAGGGCTCCAAGACGCTGGAGAACGGCTCCTACGAGTTTGAGACCAAGTCGTGGGGGCCGCCGGACCTCAGCCTGCAGAACATTGCCTACCAGCTCCAGCAACAGGTACAAACCCACTTGTAACTCACGCCCATTTGTAACCCACGCCCATTTGTAACCCATGCCCATTTGTAACCCATGCCCCTTTGTAACCCATGCCCATTTGTAACCCATGTCCATTTGTAATCCACGCCCATTTGTAACCCATACCCATTTGTAACCCATACCTATTTGTAACCCATACCTATTTGTAACCCATACCTATTTGTAACCCAGGCCCGAGGAGTGAGGGAGGACAGCAAACACTTATTTTTTCCACCCATTTGTTTTAAAAGGTTTCTTGTTCACCCATTAACCCCTTCACACCCAGATCTTTCCTTTGCTATATGAAATTGTATGTTGTTAGCCATAAAATTTTGAAAAGTAACTTGATATACCAAATTAGTTATACGACAAGGATACTAAACAGGTCATATCTATAAAATATTGCTTATATTAATTAAAATCGTCTATTGGTAGCCAAATTACAATGGAAATTACGTTCTGGGTCTCAAGGGGTTAAATATAATTTTTGTTGCAAAGTATGTAACCCATCTGTAATTTAGGCTTTGTAGCTTTCACAAAACATAAGATCCCTGTCTCATTATTTATCTCACTTAATTTATTTGTCTCATTATTTATTTATCATTATTTATTTATCATTATTTTATCTCATATTTATCTCACTTTATTTATTTATCTCATTATTTATTTATTTATTTATCTCATGTGTGTCTGGTTGTGTCAGGCTGCAGAGAAGAACGGCCCGTCGCCCTGGCTGCAGTACATGACGGAGGGCAACGCCAAGCTGGGGGAGCAGGAGATGGACTTCTCCCGCCCCCACGACTCCACCGACAAGCTGTACATGAGCATTGGCGGCTCAGATGTTATTGAAGTGTCCCATCCCGTGGCCCCTGAGGGAAGCGAAAACCTGAGGTGAGTGTTGCTCCATGCATGGTATCATAGTCATCTATATCTCGAAATATTAACCCCTTCACACCCAGATCTTTCCTTTGCTATAAAAAAAATTGTCTGTTGTCGAGCCATAAAATTACAAAAACTAACAATATACCAAATGAGTTAGTGGACAAGGCTACTAAACAGGTCATAGCTATAAAATATTTCTTATAGTCACTAAAAAACGTCTAATGGTACCCAAATTACAATGGAAATTACGTTCTGGGTCTCAAGGGGTTAAGCTCATATTTGTATTGAAGTAAAATCAATATTATAAAAAAATACTAAAAAAGAAATTAAAAAATATGAAACAACAACAACAAAAATAACAATAAATAGAGAAGTAGAAAGTTTAAAAAAAAATCTTTCATACCACACTTCAAACAAGAGACTAAATTTACCCACATTCATTAATATTTTTCTTTGTGTGCTGTAGTTGTGAAAAAAAGTTCCCACCCTTGTAAGCATTCCAATCTTGAGACTCAGTTTGAAGTTCCTGTTGTGTGTTGTGTCAACGTCAGGTTCAGCGTTCAAAGATTTATTGAATGTCTGTCCCTCTCCCTGTCTTTTTATCACTCTCCCTGTCTTTTTATCACTCTCCCTGTCTTTTTATCACTCTCCCTGTCTTTTTATCACTCTCCCTGTCTTTTTATCACTCTCCCTGTCTTTTTATCACTCCCTGTCTTTTTATCACTCTCCCTGTCTTTTTATCACTCTCCCTGTCTTTTTATCACTCTCCCTGTCTTTTTATCACTCCCTGTCTTTTTATCACTCTCCCTGTCTTTTTATCACTCTCCCTGTCTTTTTATCACTCCCTGTCTTTTTATCACTCTCCCTGTCTTTTTATCACTCTCCCTGTCTTTTTATCACTCCCTGTCTTTTTATCACTCTCCCTGTCTTTTTATCACTCCCTGTCTTTTTATCACTCTCCCTGTCTTTTTATCACTCTCCCTGTCTTTTTATCACTCTCCCTGTCTTTTTATCACTCTCCCTGTCTTTTTATCACTCTCCCTGTCTTTTTATCACTCTCCCTGTCTTTTTATCACTCCCTGTCTTTTTATCACTCTCCCTGTCTTTTTATCACTCTCCCTGTCTTTTTATCACTCTCCCTGTCTTTTATCACCTCCCTGTCTTTTTATCACTCTCCCTGTCTTTTTATCACTCTCCTGTCTTTTATCACTCCCTGTCTTTTTATCACTCCCTGTCTTTTTATCACTCTCCCTGTCTTTTTATCACTCCGTCTTTTTATCACTCTCCCTGTCTTTTTATCACTCTCCCTGTCTTTTTATCACTCTCCCTGTCTTTTTATCACTCTCCCTGTCTTTTTATCACTCCCTGTCTTTTTATCACTCTCCCTGTCTTTTTATCACTCTCCCTGTCTTTTTATCACTCTCCATCTGTCTCTCACTCTGTATGTATGTCTGTTTTCTCTCTCCATCTGTCTCGCTCTCACTCTCTGTATCGTCTGTAGTGTGGGGGAATAATTTGTACTAGGGCAACATATAAAAGAAATCTGTTTATTGTATTATCATTATTGTATGTATATTACTTAACCTTTCAATAAATCAAACATGGCTAAGGACAAATCAGGCTAATGAAATGCCATGGGCTGTGGTGTTGCAGAGATGCCAGCCAGCCGTGCATTCACCTGGGAGTGGTGGCGTCCGGGCGCTCTGTGGTGGACAATGACCAGATGCGCCAGGACTTTGCCTCCCAGCTGTCCGTTGCGGCGTACGACCTGGAGTTTGATGCCGTGGTGGAGTCTGTGTATGGCAATCGCAAAGACCAATATGTGTTCATCAGAGGAATTTGTGACTACAAGTAAGTAGACTTCTTTTTCTTCCAGCACCCGTTACCCATTACCCATCCCCTCCCATCCCCATCCCATCCCATCCCCTCCCCTCCCCTCCCATCCCATCCCATCCCATCCCATCCCATCCTTATTCCCATTCTTTTCTATACATCCAGCCTGAGCGCCCTACGTGATCATCCCAGGTTTTTGCCCTGTAGTTTCATTGAGCTGATGGTTGGCCCTTCGCCTGGTGCACAGGCAGTGATTCAGGACGTGTGGATTAAGGCTCTGGCGGTACACTTGACTGGTGCGATGGTGCCTCTGCCGTCGGGTGCACAGGCAATTTTTGATTATTAAGGCATATGTACTAATTATCAATCAAGTTGTTACCAAACCCGTGTTTCTGCATTCAGGGATGAAATACTATCGTTAGCTTGATCAGTTAGGTTAGATTAGGTGCCATTGTCCAGGTTAGGTTAAAATTTCCACGTCGACGAGAGTTCTAGTTTGTTGTTTCAGCGAGAATTCCCATCGGCGACAGTTCCATAAACCCTCATGCCGCCCCCCGTTGTGTTGCAGGGACGGGACGCGCAACAGGGACTGGCAGCCGTACGCAGCGCTGGTGGCGGCGGCGTTCATGAAGGCCGTGATCTGCGGGATGGAGCCACCCGCCGATGACTAGTGTCCTCCCGCCCCCCAGTGTGCTGCAGTTATCATACAGGGCCATGTTATCATACAGGGCCATGTTATTATACAGGGCCATGTTATCATACAGGGCCATGTTATTATACAGGGCATGTTATTATACAGGGCCATGTTATTATACAGGGCCATGTTATTATACAAGGCCATGCACAAGTTGCCTTACTGATGGGTGGGTAGCGTCATCCAAAGACTACTGTATACTGGACTTGCTTCTCAGTTTGGGCTATTTCCAGTGGAGGCTCAGTTTGGGCTATTTCCAGTGGAGGCCAAATTGGCTATTTTCCATGAGCTCATTTCGCTTTAACAGTGGACTACTTCTATTTCATCAGTAGCTCTTTGCTAGTTCCCAGTGGGGAACTTAGTTGGGTTATTTTCCAGAAAAGTTTTGACTATTCTCCATAGCTACACATTAGTGGAGTATTGGTATTTCCATTGAGGCTCAGTTTTGGGTTTACCAGAAGCTCATTAGACTATTTCATGGAGCTCATTTTATTTCAAGGTATGGTATAGTGAGGCCAACTGAACTTTTTCACACACTCTATTTCCTTCTAAAAGAGTAGGTAAACTCCCTTATATATTCAGTACGTTTTGCATCAGTCCCTCCCCAGCAAGGCATGTCTCGCCGTATTAAGTGGTTGTCCTGGTAGCTTACTTTATCATAGCTACACATTATGAATTTCACATGTCTGGCAGCATATCCGTTCTCTAATAGTTATGTTTATATTTGAAGATACTATAGTAACGCAAAACAAACTTAGTAAATTCTCGCAAAATAGCCCTCTTTGATTGATTCCTACGCAGTTTTACCATGAAGATCCGAAAAGCTTATTCCTTTTCCTTACTTGAAGCTAAACGTCCCACTGTCCTGGTCAGCAATACCTTCCATGCGAGTATGTGGTTTCCCAGTGAAGATGCTTGGCTGTAACTCCAAAACAAACCATAGGAAATTCTCGCAAATACCCTCTTTGTGATTCCCACGCAAAGTTACCATGAAATATCCAGGAAAACTTAACTTACCCTATCCATAACCTAACGTAACCTAACCCAACGTGTTCAAGAGTAAACGCCACATACTCTTCCAGAAAATGGGAGTATGCGTCCTGGCAGCATCAGAGAAAGTAGCACACAGCACACATCTCATCTTGTACTGAAGGGGAGATATCAGTGGGCAGCTTCAGGGACAGTAGCACACAACTAGGTAAACAACTAGGTAAACACAGCACACATCTCATCTTGTACTGAAGGGGACAGATCAAGGGTCGTGCATGATCCCCGAGGGTGCCTGTGTGTGCAGTGCTTCCCTCACTACAGAGTTACAATAGCGGCTGGAAACACACACATATCGAAATTTCTAGGTATACTACAGGCTGGTATTATCCTAAAGACCATGTTTCTCTCATCTGATTCTACTTCAACAGATCATGAATTCATTTATTTACACTATTATTCACACAAAATTCATTCATTACAGGAACAACCACGTGTATGTCTCGCGGCCTCTTGTAGCTTCCTTATTTTCTTATGTTCTTATGTTCTTACCTCTGACAGATGCAGTAATAATGTTGTACAGTGATAGTTGAGCACTCACGCCTCACACAGACACTCCACTCAGGTGTCGGTGCTACTCTTTGTGACTCTGTGTTTACACTGCATTCTTGTTCATGCCGCCGCTCACTGGGGGTCACTTCATGGAACAAAGAAAATAGATGCAGAATATTTGGAGAAGGTATAAAGAACAGCTACATGAATATTTCGCCGAACATTTTTTTTTTTTTTTTTTTTTTTTATCACCAAGGACCGACCTAGGGCACAAAAAGAAAAGTAACAAAAAGCCCACTTCATAACATTACGACAGAAATAACATTCAGAACATAAAGAAAGCTATTAGAAAAGAAGCTATTGTTTGTTTTGTTTGTTTGTTTGTTGTTTGTTTGTTTGTTTGTTTGTTTAGAGGATAATTCCTCAGAGCCATAGTGATCTACCGCTGCAGCTTAGTGTTGGCCGAAGCCACCACCCCGGGAGGGGGGTCACAAACCCCCGGCTAATACCCGGTACCCATTCACTGCTGGGTGGACAGGGGCTCGGGTTTTAAGAAAGACCACCCATCTATCTTCGCTCCGCCCGGGGATCGAACCCGGGACTTCTCGGTTGTGAGCCGAGCGTGCTAACCACTACACTACGGAGTACCCTGCTATTAGAAGAAAGCTAAAGAAAGGGAGAGATTGGAGCAGCTAAAATTGCCCTATTGATAGCAAAGAAAGGCAAGATTAATTATGAGGCTTCAAGCTACAAGAGAATCGGTACAAACAGACACAAGATCTTTAAACAGGGAATAATTGTTGAAGAAAACGACCTTAAAATGAGAGACTAGGTTTTAAATATAATAGATTTTAGTTTTACAAGGGAAAGTATTGCTAGCAGGAATAGACTAGAGGCTAAACTAGTGTAAATAAAAAGCATCTAGTAGTTTCAAGTTTATAATAACATCTTGATAGTATGGAGATATGGAGACAGGACATTACCTCAAATCAAACCTTTATGCCACAATGGGTGAATACATATGCATCTGTTCATCCGTGAAGTCATAGTAACAGATAAACAACACATGCTCCAGATATGTCAACTATTACACAGCCTTCATTTGATCTAACCATCCTGCTGTAACATTCCCTTCCTCTCCCCTTCCCTCACCGTGTCACTCTTTCTCTCTAACCCCTCCCCTTTTTATGCTTTGCCATAGTGCCATATGACCTCTGATGTCTGGCACATTTCCCCTTTTTTGGCATTAAATCAATCGACACATACATACACCCGCACAGGGAGCAAACGATGCAATATGTGGAACTTACTGTGGCTTTGAATAACATGTTGACATCACAAGCTTGAAACACTTCACACCATTACAAATGAAATGGTTTGCATAATTCCAACACACATTCTGGTAGCAGCACCAAAGTATATGCATCGTGGCACAGCTGTCAGTCAGTAATCACTTCTAACGTATATAATAACTTGCATTACTATTACTATTGAATTACAACTATTATCACACAATTGTAAATATTATAACTTCCATACAGGATATTTTCATGTACTTAACCCCTTGAGACCCAGAACGTAATTTCCATTGTAATTTGACCTCCATTAGATGATTTTTAATGAATATAAGCAATGGTTTTCTAGATATGACCTGTTTAGTATCCTTCTCCACTAGCTAATTTGGTTTATCAAGTTACTTTTCGTAATTTTATGTATAACAACAGACATTTTTTTTATAGCCAAGGAAAGATCTGGGCGTGAAGGGGTTAACATTAAAAGAACCAGTATATTTTTAGGAAAGTCATAAACCTATAGTTATATATACTTTACATATATATAACTCTATGTGTATGACGTTCCTTAAAATATACTGGTTCTTTTGATGTTAAGTAATGAAAGTATCCTGTCTATCCTGTACTGTTATAATACTTACAATTGTGTGATAATAGTTGTAATTGAATAGTAATAGTAATGCAAATTATTATATATGTTAAAAGTGATTACTGACTGACACAGCTGTACATTATCTGCAAGAAGTAATGCGATGTATAAAACCTTATTTAATATACATATATCACAGGAGGAATATTAACTCATCTCCATTAGGAAGCGCTTGACCCCTTGAGGCCCAGAACGTTATTTCCATTGTAATTTGGGTACCAGTAGATTATTTTAGTGACTATAAGCAATGTTTTATAGATATGACCCATTTAGTACCCTTGTCTACCAGCTAATTTGTTATATTAAGTTACTTTTCGTAGTTTTATGGCTGACAACAGACTATTTCATATATCAAAGGAAAGATCTGGGTGGAAGGGCTAAGTCTTCCTAAAGTAACCATGCATTATCAATATGTGTATTATATTTACCACACACTGTCATTGTTTTGAAAATATATCAGGCGCCTAGAATTGAAACGGCACAAGCGCCACTTTTAAAAAACTGAGAAAAACGCGCTTAAAGTTTAATCTAATATCTTCATTTGTTGCTGATTTACTTTGAAAACACTTTAGGTGCATTTTTTTCATTGATAAAAAGTGGCGCTTGTGCCGTTTCATATCTTGATTTTCTTAGATTAAACTTTAAGCGCGTTTTTCTCAGTTTTAAAAGTGGCGCTTGTGCCGTTTCAATTCTAGGCGCCTGATATGCAATCTTGTATTCTGTGTCCATGAATCTTCTTGTTTCAGTATTTTAGTAACACAATACTTATAGTAGACTGTCCATTACTCTAGCACTACTATCAGCCTGCTTGCCAGTCACACATAGTCCCACTGCTAGCAAGGTATTCACACAAGCACAAATAGATATTCTTTAGGTAGGCGTTGCAGTATTCAGCTCCTGTATTCCCCATGATTCGTGTATAGTCTATTTTATTGAACGAGGCAAAAAATTCTGACCTCTTGCTGCTTACTGACTGATATTTGATGCCAGGAGAAGGAAATAATATGGTTCTTCTAAATTTCAGTGGTATTTTATCATAGTTAACCATATTAACAGGCAAACATAGGCATCATTTTAAGCATGAGACCTTAAGATAGAATGGATTTTTTGCCTCGTTAAAAAAAATAGACTATATATTCGATTAATTTGATAGCACGCTCCAATCTGTTTCTGACAAAATCGTCGTAAGTCTCAAAGCTACCTTGTTTATACAGGAAAAATTGAGGGCTACTGTTTGAAGTTTGAAGGCTCAAGCTCCTGTATCCTTGAAACAGTGGCAATGTAAGGGAGAAAGTCATTAATGGCAATGATTAAGTAACAGGAACTACCACGTGTAGGTCTCGCGGCCTCTTGTAGCTTCCTTATTTTCTTCTGTTCTATTGTAGGGAGCACAAACTCATCATTCTTTCTTTACCGTATTGCACAAAGATACTATTGTGAGGTGTGTCTTACAGGAATTGCCGCGTGTAGGTCTCACGGCCTCTTGTAGCTTCCTTATAATGTTCTTATGTTCTTATGTCTTTATTGCGAGAGGTTTTTTTTTTTTCTTATGTCTTTATTGCGAGAGGTTTTTTTTTTCTTATGTTCTCATGTCTTTATTGCGAGAGGTTTTTTTTTTCTTATTGTAATTTTTATTTCCTTTCAGTTTTAAGGGAAGAGTATAAGAGCTAGTCTCCTATGTATAAGTTTATCTTAGTGCCTGTAATGTTACTGCATAATGTTAATGCTAAGGACTGCCTCCCAGGGTGCAATGACCAAGGAACATGTACGACTTGTATAGGAGGCGCTTATTTCAGAAAGTTGATAAGCACCATCAATAGAAACCTAAGAAAATGGCTTCAAAATGTTTCAATGTTCAAAATGTCATATCTTTTGAACCAAGCCTACACAATTATGAATTAATCATTTTGTATGCTTGGTTCAAAAGATATGACATTTTGAGCATAGAAACATTTTGAAGCCATTTTCTTAGTTTTTAATTGATGGCGCTTATCGACTTTCTGAAATAAGCGCCTCAAATGTTTGACAGTAATTTGTTTTGATATAAAAGTTCCATGTTTTCTGATCTCCATTTTACTTCTCAAAACTATATTTTTTCCCTGCATAAGCACCGACAGAACCCAATCATTGTACTCCTTGACATCAGGGTTTGCACATACATACATACATACATATCCAATTTTCATGTCAACATTTCAAAACAAAATTCTACTCAAGCGTTGGTGCCGCATATTATAGTAAAGTGTTCAATCGCTGATCCAACGCTTCTCCTGAAATACGGAGCATCAAGTAAGAGTATCCGTACCGTCAACAACACTATAGTCGCCACTGCACTAATGTCGCCAGGTGCCATATATTACACATTTTAGCATCACTACAGTTTTGTACGTGCCACTAAAGAGGCATGCACAGTAGTTTATATTATGTACGTGTCTTCAGCGGCACATGCAAGTCTGTAGTGATGCTAAATTCTTAACCCCTTGAGGCCCAGAACGTAATTTTCATTGTAATTTGGCTACCATTAGACGATTTTTAGTGAATATAAGCAATGTATTTATAGATATGACCTGTTTAGTACCCTTGTCCACTAGCTAATTTGGTTTATTTAGTTACTTTTTGTAATTTTATGGCTAACAACAGACAATTTTATATAGCAAAGGAAAGATCTGGGTGTGAAGGGGTTAATATTCGCCTGGCGACATTAGTGCAGTGGCGACTATAGTGTTATTGACGTTAGAACAAATGTATATATTTTCCAGTAGGTAGTGTGTCCAGGTAATGCTTATGTAACCTGACTTGAAGGTGCGAGAAGCAGAGGTGCTACCGTGTTGATGGCATTGACTGACCTGACCTTGACCTTGACCTGAGGTTGTTGAGGGCCAGACAGTCACGATCATTGCCACTTGTCTGCTCTAACTTTTGTTTTACTGGTGCATTTCTATGTCAAGATTTTCTTTCACAATTTTATTTGAGGATAGAAATAGCTTTGTTCAATGGCATGGATCTGATTTTGTCAACTATTTTTTTTTTTTTTCTCTCTCTCTCTCTCTCTCTCTCTCTCTCTCTCTCCTCTCTCTCTCTCTCTCTCTCTCTCTCTCTCTCTCTCTCTCTCTCTCTCTCTCTCTCTCTCCTCTCTCTCTCTCTCTCTCTCTTTCTCTCCTTTCTCTCTCTCTCTCTCTCTCTCTCTCTCTCTCTCTCTCTCTCTCTCTCTCTCTCTCTCTCTCTCTCTCTCTCTCTCTCCTCTCTCTCTCTCTCTCTCTTCTCTCTCTCTCTCTCTCTCTCTCTCTCTCTCTCTCTCCTCTCTCTCATCTCTCTCTCTTCTCTGTAACATTCCTTTCTTTCCCCTTCCCTCATCGTATTCACTATTATTCTTTAACCCTCCCCTTTATATGCTTTGCCATAGTGCCATATGACCTCTGATGTCTGGCACATTCACCTTTTTAGGCATTAATTTTCTCTCTCTCTCTCTCTCTCTCTCTCTCTCTCTCTCTCTCTCTCTCTCTCTCTCTCTCTCTCTCTCTCTCTCTCTTCTCTCTCTCTCTCTCTCTCTCTCTCTCTCTCTCTCTCTCTCTCTCTCTCTCTCTCTCTCTCTCTCTCTCTCTCTCTCTCTCTCTCTCTCTCTCTCTCTCTCTCTCTCTCTCTCTCTCATTCACACTATATCCACCCTTCTGTCTTGGGGTGATAGAGGTCAAAGTTGTTAGCAGTGTGCCAATAGGAGCCAAAGACAATCTATTCAATAAAGATACAAAGGATGTCTACGTATATTCCTTGACCTTGAAGCAGAAATAAGTCATTATTTTTCAGGAAGTGCAAAGACCTTATTAACCCTTTGAGGCCCAGAACGTATTTCCATTGTAATTTGGGTACCATTAGACTATTTTTTGTGAATATATGCAATATTTTATAGCTATGACCTGTTTAGTATCCTTGTCCACTTAGTAATTTGGTATATTCAGTTAGTTATCGTAATTTTATGGCTAACAACAGACAATTTTATATAGCAAAGGAAAGATCTTGGGGTGAAGGGGTTAATAGATGTTAGGTGAATAAGGTGTTAGGTAAAACATGTTAGGTGAAATAGGTGTTAGGTAGATAAAAAGGGATTAATAATACTAATACTAATACTGATCATTGTATTGAAGTAATGATTAATCTAGCAATGCCTATCATATCTTTTATGTCTTGTAGTAAGTTTTGTCTAATTTGTGGTTTTTAAGGAATATCTGGAAGTATCATGTCATTGTGAATTGGCTGAAATAGGAACTTCTAATCATTGTAACTAAAAACTGACTCCAGATTCGTGTTCAGCATGCCCGAAAACTGCTAGGAACTAATTTTCAAGCAAATTATTTTTCAAAACATATTGCGAATTTTGCAATATTTTTTAGTTAGTTATATAGGGTTAGTTAGCTAGGTATATGGTTAGTTAGGTAAATGGTTAGTTAGGTAAATGGTTAGTTAGGTGTATGGTTAGTTAGGTATATGGTTAGTTAGGTAAATGGTTAGTTAGGTAAATGGTTAGTTAGGTAAATGGTTAGTTAGGTAAATGGTTAGTTAGGTAAATGGTTAGTTAGGTAAATGGTTAGTTAGGTAAATGGTTAGTTAGGTAAATGGTTAGTTAGGTGTATGGTTAGTTAGGTAAATGGTTAGTTAGGTAAATGGTTAGTTAGGTGTATGGTTAGTTAGTAATGGTTAGTTGGTAATGGTTAGTTAGGTAAATGGTTAGTTAGGTTATGGTTAGTTAGGTATGGTTAGTTAGGTAAATGGTTTAGTTATGGTAGTATGGTTAGTTTAGGTAAATGGTTAGTTAGGTATATGGTTAGTTAGGTGTATGGTTAGTTAGGTAATGGTTAGTTAGGTAAATGGTTAGTTAGGTATATGGTTAGTTAGGTATATGGTTAGTTAGGTAAATGGTTAGTTAGGTAAATGGTTAGTTAGGTATATGGTTAGTTAGGTAAATGGTTAGTTAGGTGTATGGTTAGTTAGGTATATGGTTAGTTAGGTATATGGTTAGTTAGGTAAATGGTTAGTTAGGTAAATGGTTAGTTAGGTAAATGGTTAGTTAGGTGTATGGTTAGTTAGGTAAATGGTTAGTTAGGTAAATGGTTAGTTAGGTAAATGGTTAGTTAGGTAAATGGTTAGTTAGGTGTATGGTTAGTTAGGTAATGGTTAGTTAGGTAATGGTTAGTTAGGTAAATGGTTAGTTAGGTAAATGGTTAGTTAGGTAAATGGTTAGTTAGGTGTATGGTTAGTTAGGTAAATGGTTAGTTAGGTAAATGGTTAGTTAGGTAAATGGTTAGTTAGGTAAATGGTTAGTTAGGTGTATGGTTAGTTAGGTAAATGGTTAGTTAGGTAAATGGTTAGTTAGGTATATGGTTAGTTAGGTGTATGGTTAGTTAGGTAAATGGTTAGTTAGGTAAATGGTTAGTTAGGTATATGGTTAGTTAGGTAAATGGTTAGTTAGGTAAATGGTTAGTTAGGTGTATGGTTAGTTAGGTGTATGGTTAGTTAGGTAAATGGTTAGTTAGGTAAATGGTTGTTAGGGTTAGTGGTATGGTTAGTTAGGTAAATGGTTAGTTAGGTTAAATGGTTAGGTTTAGGTGTATGGTTAGTTAGGTAAATGGTTGTAGGTAATGGTTAGTTAGTAATGGTTAGTTAGGTGTAATGGTTAGTTAGGTAATGGTTAGTTAGGTAAATGGTTAGTTAGGTAAATGGTTAGTTAGGTATATGGTTAGTTAGGTGTATGGTTAGTTAGGTAAATGGTTAGTTAGGTGTATGGTTAGTTAGGTAAATGGTTAGTTAGGTAAATGGTTAGTTAGGTAAATGGTTAGTTAGGTGTATGGTTAGTTAGGTGTATGGTTAGTTAGGTAAATGGTTAGTTAGGTAAATGGTTAGTTAGGTGTATGGTTAGTTAGGTATATGGTTAGTTAGTTAGGTATAAGATTAGTTAGTTCGTTAGGCTTATATGGTTAGTAGTGTAGCGACAGCAAGCATTAGGCCCAGGAGCGAGGAATAACCTCTCCTTCATAACATAACAAGTATTTACATATAACAACCTAGATTCCATTTTATGAAGACTCCTGGAAAACATAATCAATCAGAGAACAGGAAACTTTACATAGCATATTTTTTATACAAATTTGCTACATGCGCGATTTATATTTCCTGTCCATTAACGAATATTGAAAGAACTTATTAGCATTACAACCTTACATTTTGCTTTATAAATGACATACCGTAATAGCTGTATGGCCTAATCGACTTATATATATATTTTTTTATATGAATTTAATTAGTAATCTGTTATCGCCCCTAATTGCTCCATATGATACCGAAAGATCATTAAATTGGTAGTTTAATAGGGAAATATAGCCATGTACATGATATAGATAATAGGCAGTCATCATTTATGCCTCTAGTACTTCAATATCAGGTAGAAAACAGGGCAATAAACGGTAAAATAGGAGAGATGTGAAAGGCTCGAGGCATGCAAGGGAACTGTAAATGGAGAAACGCAGCCACGCATACGGTATAGGTCATCAGAAATCACTGTATATGTCATTATTTCTTCATAATTAACTAGGAAATAGGGCAAGAAGGGTGAGATAGAAGTAGAAATAGGAGAACTGTGAAAGGCTCGAGGCATGAATGGGAACTGCAAATAGAGAAACAGAGCCACGCATAGGGTCTAGGTAATAAAAACTCATCTTTAAAGTCATTATTTCCTCATCATTAACCAGGAAATAGGGTAGAAGAGGGTGAGATAGAAGTAGAAATAGGAGAACTGTGAAAGGCTCGAGGCATGAATGGGAACTGTAAATAGAGAAACAGAGCCACGCATAGGGTCTAGGTAATAAACAACTCATCTTTAAAGTCATTATTTCCTCATAATTAACTAGGAATAAGGGTAAGGGCGGGTGAGAAAGAAGAGCTGTCATTACTGAAGCATCGTAGGGAACCATCGTCCTGGCTCTGTCACTTGGGCTGGAGGGAAAATGCGTATAGCAACAACCCCAAACAAACTTCATTTCATACATTAATAACTGGATTTTGATGTTATATTAGCCATGATATGCAGTGTATTGCTATGTTAGTATGGTATTAGGGAGCTAGGAGGGGGATAGGTAGCAGTGGGGGTAGTGGTAGTGGTCCGGGCGGGTATGCCATTCCAGCGACTCCCTTTCTTATTATTAGTAATCGCTGGGTATATAATTAGTTGTTTTTCTATGTAATGATCACTTTGCTTTAAATCCGGAGTGTTATAGTTACTTAATTCATCTACATCTCCTTGTTACTCCTACATTAGGGTGGGATATACCGTATTTAGCGGCTCCTATTCTGTTAGTAGTTTTCACAGACCTTATGTTGGGGTGTTGTTCTTATTAATAATGGGTTTTCTTTTAATCTAGGGTGTTGTAAGGGTTATATATGGTGTTGTTTTAGTATTTGGTGTTGTGTTTGGGCTGTTTGGTACGCATTCCTATGTTGGCCTGGGGTAGTGACGTCACAGTTGGAAAAAGTGAAGATGGCTGCCTTGGATGACAGCCTAACACATTTCAAGGGACAAAAATGGTCCTTATGGGCTGAAACACTCGGCTTGAATAGTCCAACAAGTGAGTGCGATCATTTAACTATCCCGTCATGTTATTTGGATGGTTATGGGTGGTCTAGAAACGGTCAATAAGACAAAAAGTGAGAAGGTCGCACGTGAATATCTCTAAAGTGTTGTTGTGTTTTGTCCTCATTTTTCCAATGTTTGTTTTTTTACTCCTCTGTAGGTGACTCTGAGGATGAGGCCAACACCAAAGCCTGCCGGGAGCCCACGACCACGCGGCTTAAGAAGGAAGGTAAGGATGTGACAGCGGTGGGGAGAGAGAGAAGTGGAAAGGAAAAAAAAATGTGAGCGAGTGTCGGGCGGGGGCGAGGCAGGACGAGTCGCGGCGCTGCTGTAAACAATAACATTACCAAACACGCTGACGACTTGTTTGTCTCATTCCCTGCCCTCTAGTTGCCTTGTTTATCACCCTGTTGCCTCTTCTCCCTCTGTTTGTTTCATCCATAACCTTGCGAGATAACAGTAATAGCACGCCGCTGACATCAACTCCCCTTTCAGTTTCAAAATCTAGTTGTTTGTGCCCGAAACGGTTAGGTTAGGTTAAAGCAGGTTAGGTTAGGTTGGGTTAGGTTAGGTTAGATGTGGGGTTTGATTTAGTAACAGATGACAAGACAAAAAATATCGGTTATAATGGACGAGGACTTCGCGGTCGTTTTCAGAGACACCGACTATTTTTTCCTGGCCTACAATAGGTGCTTGTTCTAATGGAGATTGTTTTATTTTGCGCAAAACCATAGTTTTCAAAAAAAAAAATCGCTGAATTTTATGGTACCTACCTAGTACCGTTTCCATTAAAAACACTGTATCTCCATAAGAAAAAGCACTGAAGGTTAGTAGGTGACAAGCAAGTAGGTTAGGCATACTTTGTGGTTAAGGTTAGGTTAGGATTCATTATAACCTATAATCTTAAGTTAGGTATACTTTGTGGTTAAGGTTAGGTTTGGTTTCATCAAAACCTATAAGGTTAGGTTAGGTTTCATCAAAACCTATAAGGTTAGGTTTGGTTTCATCAAAACCTATAAGGTTAGGTTAGGTTTCATCAAAACCTATAAGGTTAGGTTTGGTTTCATTAAAACCTATACGACCCTGACAAATTTTTCCCGGCCAAGTTTTAGTGCTTATTCTGATGGAGACAGTGTTTTTAATGGAAACGGTACCATAAAATTTGGTGATGAATTATTATTATTTTTTTTTTTTAAACTATGGTTTTGCGCAAAATAAAACAATCTCCATTAGAACAAGCACCTATTGTAGGCCAGGAAAAAATAGTCGGTGTCTCTGAAAACGACCGCGAAGTCCTCGTCTATTATTACCAAAATATCAATACTCTGCCAGTGCTAAGTGGAGCGGGATGCTTGCGGGGCGGGGCGCCTTACTGCTGCTGCTCTGTTCACTTCCGCCTTGCTGCTCTTGTGACGCCTTTTCTTGCATCGCCTTTGTTTTTCCCTAACTGGCACTTTTTTTTATGAGAGATTAGCTAAGGTTACAGGAGGAGTTAGGAGGTTAAAGCATAGGGTTAGTTTAGTTTAGGAGGCTAAAACGTGTTAGGTTAGGCCACAGAGGCGGCAAAGTCTGGCCTGTGAAGCTTTAACGTATAGCAAACTTTTTTCGATATATGAGGTGAAAGTTCGCAATTTCTGACCATTTCCGTGTATAATGAACTTTGTTACTTCCATTAGATGAAAGTTCGTATACTTACGTGCATGCAGCCATCACAAATACTACACGCATACATGGCAATTAAAACAGTAGGTATGTCGTTTTAGCCTCCTAAACTAAACTAGCTCTATGCTTTAACCTCCTAACCCCTCCTGTAACCTAAGCCAATCTCATAAAAAAAAGTGCCAGGCAAGGGAAAAACAAAGGCGATGCAAGAAAAGGCGTCCCAAGAGCAGTGAGGCGGAAGTACGTGAGGCAAGGGAGGACGTGAGAGGTGTTTACAATCGGGCGGACAAAGCTAGAACCCGGTCGGCTTTGTTTTCACTGCCGCCGACTGACCTGCGTGTAAATGTTCGGCCGGCCCACCACCGAACCAAACCCCGCATTTATCAAACATACGGTAAATCCCCGCATATATCGGACTGGCAGAAAAAGTTAGTAAAAGCCAAAATTTGTTATCTCGAGGTCCGTCAAGGCGAAGGTTTCCTGTAGTCTCTCTGGGGTTCTTGTTTGTCACTCCGGCCCGTGCGCTGCTTCCAAAAGTATCGTCCGGCCCTCGCCCTGAAAAGTTTGCCAGCGCCTAGGTCAGGAGGTTAAAACGTGGGGTTAGTATTGCTTAACCCCTTCACGCCCAGATCTTTCCTTTGATATATAAAATCGTCTGTTGTTAGCCATAAAATAAAGAAAAGTAACTAAATATACCAAATTAACCAGTGGACAAGGATACAAAATAGGTCATATCTATAAAACATTGCTTATATTCATTAAAAATTGTCTAATGGTGGCCAAATTACAATGGAAATTACGTTCTGGGCCTCAAGGGGTTAAAACGTGGGGTTAGTATTGCTTAGAGGTCTTTTTGACGTGTTTTATAATAATAATAATAATAATAATAAGTATTTTATTATCGCCTGGAGGCATAGACAAAAAAAAAAGGTAAAAATCATCCAAAACAAAAAAAACCGCTGCATTATCATAGTTTTGACCAAGTGCATCATGGGCCATTAGTATTTATTTCGTATTATTTTTTCTTCAGTAATTGAGTAAATGGACATTGGATGGAATATTTTATGACACGAAATAACATGTTTGAATCTGACCCAACTATTGAGAGGGAGAGAAAGTTCAAATTACAAGTCACTCAAAATCCATCGAAAGGTCTGAAATCATTCCTGTGTTCGATATATTTGTGTCTTTCTATTAGTGGAGTAGGTAACTGTCTGTGATGGAATGGGTATTAATATTGATGTCTTTCTATTAGTGGAGTAGGTAACTGTCTGTGATGGAATGGGTATTAATATTTGTGTCTTTCTATTAGTGGAGTAGGTAATTGTCTGTGATGGAATGGGTATTAATATTTGTGTCTTTCTATTAGTGGAGTAGGTAACTGTCTGTGATGGAATGGGTATTAATATTTGTGTCTTTCTATTAGTGGAGTAGGTAACTGTCTGTGATGGAATGGGTATTAATATTTGTGTCTTTCTATTAGTGGAGTAGGTAATTGTCTGTGATGGAATGGGTATTAATATTTGTGTCTTTCTATTAGTGGAATAGGTAACTGTCTTTGATGGAATGGGTATTAATATTTGTGTCTTTCTATTAGTGGAGTAGGTAACTGTCTGTGATGGAATGGGTATTAATATTTGTGTCTTTCTATTAGTGGAATAGGTAACTGTCTTTGATGGAATGGGTATTAATATTTGTGTCTTTCTATTAGTGGAGTAGGTAACTGTCTGTGATGGAATGGGTATTATTATTGATGTCTTTCTATTAGTGGAGTAGGTAACTGTCTTTGATGGAATGGGTATTATTATTGTGTCTTTCTATTAGTGGAGTAGGTCTGTCTGTGATGGAATGAGTATTATTATTCTGACTGCAGAGATTTAGGTTCCAAGACAATATGGATTTAGATATCAATAGATTAGACATATCAGTGCATTTCCCTGGTAAGCTTTGGGGTCTTCTAAGTGCCGAGGGGTTGTGTGTATGTATGTATGTATGTGTGGGCTTTTTGTGACTTTTTCTTTTTTCTCTTGGCCAGTCCTCTGTGATAAAAAAGAAGAAGTAAAACTAGGACAGAAAGAGATGCAAATTGAGGGGACAAGGAGGCTCATAGAAATTATATAAATGTATGTATGACAGGTCCGTGAGTGAATCGTAATATTGAGATTAGGAAAAGATGTTGCGTGTACTAAAAAACCTGAGATGGATACAGGTAGATAAGAACATAAGAAAATAAGGAAGCTACAAGAGGCCGCGAGGTGGATGACAGTGAAATGATGCAGAGTAATGAAATAAAACAGGAAGAAAGGAAATGATCAAATACAATGAAAACAACTTAAACGAGCAAATATATGAAGACCCAAGTTAGAAGCAATGTTTCCTCTTAATAGTGTTGTGAATGGAAGGTGACAACAGAGATAGGCGGGATTCATATTCTTTAACACCAAATATCTTGCTGCAATAAGACTATCAAGGACGGAGACTTATCAGACCGTGGGATCAACAGATTAGATAGTGGCAAGGAGGGACAGATAATAGCAAACAGCGACAGATAATAGGACACAAATAATCGATAATAGTAGATAATAGCAAACAGCAACAGATACTAGCACACAAATAATCGATAATAGTAGATAATAGCAAACAGGGACATATACTAGCACACAAATAATCGATAATACAGGAGAACCTCATTTAACCGGCATTCAAAACGACGGCAGCCTCAAAACAACGGCACTAATCGACCCAGGCTTTTTTTTTTTTTTTTTTTTTTTTTTTTTTTTTTTTTTTTCTCCACTGATAAACTCTGGAACTCTCTTCCTGTTTCTATTTGTCCACTTTCCTATGACTTATATCTTTTCAAAAGAAGAGTAACAAGACACCTCCCGAACTAAATTGGCTCACCCCTCTTTTTTATTTTATTCTCTTACTGTCTTCTTTATAGGGACTGCCAACTAGCGGGCTTTGTGTTACCCATTTTTGTTGTGCCCTTGGCCAGTTCCCTGTGATGGGAAAAAAAAAAAAAAAAAAAAAAAAAAGGATTTTGGGCGATTCCATAAGAGTAACTCTTAAAACAACGGCAAAATGAGTTATCCGGCATGCGCTCCCCCCCGAGGGTGCCGGATAAACGAGGTTTTCCTGTAGTAGATAATAGCAAACAGGGACAGATACTAGCACACAAATAATCGATAATAGTAGATAATAGCAAACAGCAACAGATACTAGCACACAAATAATCGATAATAGTAGATAATAGCAAACAGCAGATACTAGCACACAAATAATCGAAATAATATAGCAAACAGGGGACGTAAATAGCCAAATTCGTAATAGTAGATCATAGCAAAGGTGACAGTACTAGCCCCAATCACGAAATATAGATAATAGCAAACAGCAACAATACTAGCAACAAAATCGATATAGAATAATAGACAGGACAGTACTACACACAAAAATCGATATTATAGATAATAGCAAACCCCAACGATACTAGCACACAATAATCGATAATAGTAGATAATAGAAACAGCAACAGATACTAGACCACAAACATCAATGTAATAGTAATAATAGCAAACAGGGACAGATACTACACACAAATATCGAAATGTATAATATGCAACAGGACAGACTTACTTGCACACACAATAATTGAATATACATTAAGCATAATTGATATACAGTAAACCCTCTAATTCGACTATTGGGGGGGGGGGGGGCCTGTCGAATTAGCCGAAAGTCTGATTATCCGATGGTTCCTCTAGCCCCTCCACACAATATAGTCACTCAACTATTCAAACGCCATTTTGTATTACTTGTACTCACCAACCTCTATTTATACTATAATATAAGTACAACACTTTAATACCACATGACATAATTCACAATAATAAATAGACAATGACTCTAAGAACTCTGAAACATCGATTCTGATCTAAATAATGGAATAATTCTACACACATATTTTACCTTGAAATGCTTCTTCACAATCTAGTATTATACCTCCTACACAACACATTTGAATATATTTTCCCTCATCTCTCTCTCTCAATATTCTCTCTCTGATCTATCTCTCTACTCTTTCTCTCTCTTCTCTCTTCTCTCATCTCTTCCTCTTCTCCTTCATCTCTCTCTCCTTCTCTCTCTCATCTCTCTCCTCTCTCTCTTCTCTCTCTCTCTCTCTTCTCTTTTTCTATATATTGCAAGAGTTCTGTTATTGCCAAACCATTTCACCTTTAAGGGAGTAAGTTTTGTCTAATTTGTGATTTTTAAGAATATCTGGAAGTATCATGTCATTGTGAATTGGCTGAAATAGGAACTTCTAATCATTGTAACTGAAAACTGTTTCCAGATTCATGTTTAGCATGCCCGAAAACTGTTAGGAACAAATTTTCAAGCAAATATATTTTTCAAAAAATATATTTGCTTGAAAATTAGTTCCTAACAGTTTTCGGGCATGCTAAACATGAATCTGGAAACAGTTTTCAGTTACAATGATTAGAAGTCCCTATTTCAGCCAATTCACAATGACATGATACTTCCAGATATTCCTTAAAAATCACAAAAAAAAAATCACAAGTTTAAAAAAAGTGTAGTCAGAAAGTCAGGATCAGATGAGATAGTCATCACAGATCAGTCGTGGGGTAGTTAGTGCGGAGTCAATAGGGAGTTTTAAAAGGATGCTGGATAAATTCATGGCTGGGGATGAAAGGTGGATATAAGGTAGTATTGAGGTAACAGGAACTACCACGTGTAGGTCTCACTGCCTCTTATAGCTTCCTTATGTTTCTTATGTTCTTATGTAGTAATATAAACAGGGAGTAGGCAGTTAGTAGGTCAAAACAGCAGAGGGAAGGCCAGGGTCACACACAACCTTGGCATGACCTCTGATGATAGGTAATCTAGGTCAAGGTGGCGCTCAGACCCAGGAAGAAAGTGTGTCAGTACTGAACAATGCCACCCAAGTCATACGTGTTTTATGCTTGTCGTGGCATGAATGTGAAGGCTATATATAATTCATAGATTCTTTTTTTTTTTTTTTTTTTTAAGATATATTTTATGAAGTGAAAGTCAAAAAGTAACACTCCCATTATCCCTCACTTTACATGTATTAGTCTTGTTTTATTATATATATATATATATATGGCCTTTTTTATTTTTTAGTTACGTACATTTATTTTTAGATCTTATGTTCTTATGTTCTGTATCAGGTGGTGTTAGCATGAGGAATAGGCCTTTCATTCCTTCTGTCTTTATTACTGTTTATTATGTTACCAGGCAGTCATTCAGTATAGGTATAAGTATTCAGTTAAGTGTCAGTGAGTGTTCAGTATAGGTGTAGGTATTCAGTTAAGTGTCAGTAAGTGTTCAGTATAGGTGTAGGTATTCAGTTAAGTGTCAGTAAGTGTTCAGTATAGGTGTAGGTATTCAGTTAAGTGTCAGTAAGTGTTCAGTATAGGTGTAAGTATTCAGTTAAGTGTCAGTAAGTGTTCAGTATAGGTGTAGTATTCTTAGGTGTAGTCAGTAAGGGTAGTATCAGTAAGTGTCAGTAATCAGTATAGGTGTAAGTATTCAGTTAAGTGTCAGTAAGTGTTCAGTATAGGTGTAGGTATTCAGTTAAGTGTCAGTGAGTGTTCAGTATAGGTGTAAGTATTCAGTTAAGTGTCAGTAAGTGTTCAGTATAGGTGTAAGTATTCAGTTAAGTGTCAGTAAGTGTTCAGTATAGGTGTAGGTATTCAGTTAAGTGTCAGTGAGTGTTCAGTATAGGTGTAGGTATTCAGTTAAGTGTCAGTGAGTGTTCAGTATAGGTGTAAGTATTCAGTTAAGTGTCAGTGAGTGTTCAGTATAGGTGTAAGTATTCAGTTAAGTGTCAGTCAGTGTTCAGTATAGGTGTAAGTATTCAGTTAAGTGTCAATAAGTGTTCAGTATAGGTGTAAGTATTCAGTTAAGTGTCAGTAAGTGTTCAGTATAGGTGTAGGTATTCAGTTAAAGTGTCAGTTAGTGTTCAGTATTTGTTTGTTTGTTTGTTTTGTTTTTTGTTTGAAGAATTTAGTCAGTTATCGACGCAGCTGAGATGGATCTCCACTGTAACCAGACAGCTCTCTCTCCTCCTTGGAGGAGAGAGAGCTGTCTGCTAGTGCTTATAGTGTTGGCCGAAGCCAGCACCCCGGGAGGCGGGTCACAAACCCCCGGCTAACACCCGGTACCCATTCACTGCTGGGTGGACAGGGGCTCTGGTTTTAAGGAAACAGCCCAACTGTTTCCGCTCCGCCCGGGGATCGAACCCGGAACTTCTCGGTTGTGAACCGAGCGTGCTAACCCTGCACTACGGAGTACCCCAAATCATGACATTTTTGTATAGACTATAGATAGTATAGGTGTAAGTATTCAGTTAAGTGTCAGTAAGTGTTCAGTATAGGTGTAAATATTCAGTTAAGTGTCAGTAAGTGTTCAGTATAGGTGTAAATATTCAGTTAAGTGTCAGTAAGTAAGTAAAAGGAGGCTAGACAATTTCATGGATGGTGATGGTGGATGTAGGTAGTATTAAGTAACAGGAACTACCACGTGTAGGTCTCTCTGCCTCTTGTAACTTCCTTATTTTCTTATTTTCTTATGTTCTTATGTTGTTTATCAGGTGGTGTTAGCATGAGGAATAGGCCTTTCATTCCCTCTATCTTTGTTTATTATGTTACCAGTCAGTCAGTAAGTATTCAGTATAGGTGTAAGTATTCAGTTAAGTGTCAGTAAGTATCATCCCTTTGACCCTCCCCCTTTGCCTCCCTTCCAGAGATGCCGATTTATGGCTACTGTCCGCGCTGGGAGGACTTCTACCTGGTGGTCTGTGACGTCTGCGGACACGCCATAAAGCCTCAGGCACTTAAGCAACACATAGGTAATTGGAGCTAATCTTGACCTCTATTGCAGGCCCAAGGTTATTATGGGAGACTCTCTACACAGGATTGACATGGTTTTTGCGTTTTCTCAATTTTTGTTTTGATTGATTTTTTTTTTTTTCTGCCTCGTTTTGGGGACTTTTTTTTACCTCTTTTTGGGGTCTTTTTTTTTTTTTTTTTTTTTTTTTATATGTTTATGTCGGCGGTATTATGAGGAAGATGCACCAGAAAAATTATGCTTTTCTTTCTTTGTCCATACTAAAAGGCAGCCTATACTATATTGTGTATACTAAAATGTCATGAAAGTCTGTCATGCTTGTGGCCGGCTGGGCTGCCATTCATGTGTCATGTTCGTGGTGACGGTGACAAGTGAGCACCTCGCCACCATGCCTCGCTGCCCGCCAGGCTCTGAACGTGTTTATGGTGACACTGCGTATTTCCTTACCTTTGACAACCTTCAGTGATCCGGTGACATGGGAGTGAAGGGCTTGGCGGCTTAGCCTACACTGTAAAGGTGTTGTGATTCACACTTGGTGAAGATATTAAGGTTGATCTCTTTCCCATGGTGAGGTGTGGACACAGGTTGTCAGGTTGTGGCAGGGATCTCAGGGCCAGCAGAGCTTTCTTCCTTTGTGTGTGTGTGTGTGTGTGTGTGTGTGTGTGTGTGTGTGTGTGTGTGTGTGTGTGTGTGTGTGTGCGCATGTGCATGTGTATCCCTGTGCACTATTTGCTACCAAGAACAACATTGGTGTGTGGCACATCATGAGGTGTAAATAGATGCTGTGTGTCAATATTTGGATGTCTTGGTCAGTAATGAGGCGCCCGCCAGCCTCTGCAGACAGTGTTGCCCTCAGGAGGGAGGCAGCGTGGAGGACAGGCATTGCAAATATAGATTTACTATGTTTGGGAAGCCCATGGAAGACATTACAAAATATCTTATCGGCTTACTGGATGAAGAATCATGTGGGAAGCTTATTGAAAACATACAACTCAAATTCAGGCGCCTAGAATTGAAACGGCACAAGCGCCACTTTTAAAAAACTGAGAAAAATGCAAACAAACTCCATTACAATATCTTCATTTGTTGCTGATTTACTTTGAAAACACTTTAGGTGCATTTTTTTCATTGATAAAAAGTGGCGCTTGTGCCGTTTCATATCTTGATTTTCTTAGATTAAACTTTAAGTGCGTTTTTCTCAGTGTTTTAAAAGTGGCGCTTGTGCCGTTTCAATTCTAGGCGCCTGAATTAATGAGTGACATTTCACTTACATTGGACAAAAACTTCGGAATTCCCTTTTTATATTTTACATTACATCAAACATCTGAACCATCATGAAACCATTCCTGTACACATGGTTACGCTGTCTTTTGCCATATTGAAAGAAATTTAGTTTTGCCACGTATTCCATATATCATTGCTAAACAGCCTCTCAGAGAAAATAGGCAATGCACTGATAGGTATTTGAGCCTACATGCCAGGCTGTGTGAGTGAGAAGAATGGCTACATCTGGTGGTAGATTTGTTTCTGAAAGGTCTTTATAAAGTAACAGTATTACCCTCTTATTCATGCTTCAGAAATGGCCAGAAAGGAAGTGCAGAATTCAAACACTTGAGATCACTATTTGAATAATGTTGATGGGAATATATAGTGAGACAAAATTTTTATCTGTTTATGTATAATGGAATTTTCATTGTGCCAACTATTTGTACGTGACAACTCAACTAAATCCCCGATGTGTTGTATGTCAAGGCGCTGAGTCACCTCGAGCCATGATGCATCCATGTCACAGACACACACGGTAATACATCACACAGTATATACACACAATACAGTAATACATGCAGCCTCTAGGCATTGGTCCTGCAGGCCCCCCCACCCCACCTTGCAGCCTTGTCTGTACACTGGACACACCGCCACACCCTTGTCTCAGCCCTAACACCAGGCAGCTCCTCATGTTTGCCACCACCACCCTGGACTCCCCACTCACACAGCTTTGTGTTTCAGAGCTTCGCCATGGCGGGGTGGTCTCCCCCGTCAAGGCGTCCGGCGGGGCCCGGGCGTCCGTGCCGTCGGGCAGTACTAAAGTGAGTAAGGCTCGGAGTCGCTCGCACACCAACCCCGTGGTGAAGCTCGAGGGCCGCATCGACAGCGACGCTCTGGGCGGCCACGCGGCCCACGTCTCCGGGGAGCCGGGCACCAACGGCACCGGCAGCAACAGCAACAGCAACAGCAGCTGCGGCAGCACCAGCACCAGCATCAGCGTCAGCAGCATCAGCAGCAGCAACAGGGTCGGGGGGCCGGTGGATTCCCCCGGATGCGACCTCCTGCCTTCCCCCGCCACCCTGTCCGTGGCCACCCTCAAGACGGAGGTCATAGTGGAGGAGGACATGGACGGGGGGATTGACCTTGTACCGCCCCCCCAGTCCTTGCCCACAGCTCTGCCTCCACCGGCTCCCCCAGAGCCCCCCACCACAGTCTGCCACACCCCCCCACACACGCGGGCCCGCCCTCCACCATTGGTCCTCCTAGTATAGGCCCCCCCAGTGTGGGGCCCCCTAGCATTGATCCACACAGTGTGGGGCCTCCAAGTGTGGGGCCACCCAGCGTGGGGCCACCCAGTGTGTCCTGCCCCAGCGTTCAGCACCAGGGGATGGTGGCCATGAGTGGTCCCTCGCCCACCATGGGCGGCGGCACGGTGGTGGGCATCCCCATGCTGAGTCAGGCTTCCAGTGTGGAGGAGGAAGTGAACAAGATATCAGCCATGCTGCAGGCAGAGGCAGAGGCACTGACGGCCTCCCAGAACCTCCTGTCTGGCCCCACCATGGAGATGGACCCTGGCCTGGTGGGGTCACACGACATTGTGGAAGCACAGGGTCAAGCAGCGGGTGGCATCACTGGTGGTGGGGGGAGCCTGGGTGCCAGGCAGGGCATGCTGGTCGCCAATCCGGCCATGGGGTCGGTGCCGGTGGCCATAGGTCACATGTCCATGGCCACGCTGAACCAGATCCAGGCTGACCTCCTGGCGACGGTGAGCGAGTCGGACCTCAACGCGGTGCTCAACGCCACGCCGGACACCTCCGACCTCACGCACACGGTGCTTCCCGGCAACTCTCAGTGCTACTTAAACGAGAACGGTGGCCTCGCTTACGTGGACCAGCCGCCAGGAGCCCTGGGCCATGGTCCGTACGTGGACCACTCCGCGGAGCCCCCCGAACTGAGCATAGAGAAGGTGTTGCCCCAGCGCTACAACAGTGAGCAGCTGTCCATGCCGGTGCTGGAGCAGATCACCAACGAGGTGCTGTCCGAGGCAGACGCGTGCGCCCATACGCTGGAAGCGGCGGCGGCGGCGGACGCCCAGGGACAGTACGCCACCCAGTCTGACCTTATCGAAGTACCTGTTGAGTCGTTCAGTTTTGACGAGATAGAAAAGATATCGTCCCAGCAGTGCGACGAACTCACCAATGCGGTGAATTCCATAACCCAGCTGTACCAGGGCGGCAACGCTGGTCTGGAGTCACAATTAGCGGGCCTCCTGCAGCAGCCGGCCTCCACCCCCACCCAGCCTGCGTCCCACACTGTCCAAGCTGCCCTCCCAACCCCTGCCCCGGCCCCTTCTCCCACCACGGCCCCCCACACGGCCACCTCCCTGGGCACCTCCAGCCAGGGCATCACGGTGGTGCTGGGAGGGGGGGCGCAAACTGCTGTCAGCTCTGCGTCCTCCCAGCCTTCTATATCCATGCCCACCCTGGCAGCCACCTTAAAGAACCCAGTGGTGACCTCAGGTGGCTCACAGCTGGTGTCTCCGGGTCCCTCCTCCTCCTCCCAAGCCCACACACCCTCCCACACCCCAACACACACCCCGGCACACACACCAACGCACACACCCAGTCAACACACCACCACACTGTCCTCCTCATCCTCCTCCTCATCATCCTCCTCGTCATCCTCCTCCTCCTCCTCCTCCTCCTCCGCCCTCACCCCGGTGCCTCCCACACCCTCACCTAAAAAATCCAGCAAAAAGAAAAAACCCGGGGAACGCAAACTTCTGCCGTTGAAGGACCGAGAATACGACGCGGAGGTTCACTGCGGCGTGGTGGTGGCGGAGACCGGCAAGCCCTGCACTCGCTCCCTCACCTGCAAGGCTCACTCCCTCTCCCTGCGCCGCGCCGTGCCCTGCCGCTCCAAAAAGTTTGACGAACTTCTCTTGGAGCATCGGGCGGCCAAGGAAGCACAGAGCAAAGCTGCCAAGCCGCCGGACGCCGCTACAGGTCTTATACAGGTGAGATAGCCTATGTTAAGCCTGGTGTGGGGTCCTTTGTCGCCCCATGAGTCGGTCACTCCTATTCTCTCCTCAGTCTCTCTCTCTCTCTTCTCTCTCCTCTCTTCTCTTCTCTTCTCTTCTCTGTCTCTCTCTCTCTGTCTCTGTCTCTGTCTCTGTCTCTGTCTTTCTCTGTCTCTCTCTGTCTTTCTCTGTCTTTCTCTGTCTTTCTCTGTCTTTCTCTGTCTTTCTCTGTCTTTCTCTGTCTTTCTCTGTCTTTCTCTGTCTTTCTCTGTCTCTCGTCTCTGCTTCCTGTCCTCTTCTCTGTCTCTCTCTCTCTCTCTTCTCTCTCTCTTTCTCCTCTCTCTCTACTCTCTCTCTCTCTCTCTCCTCTCTCTCTCTCTCTCTCTCTCCTCTCTCTCTCTCTCTCTCTCTCTCTCTCCTCTCTCTCTCTCTCTCTCTCCTCTCTCTCTCTCTCTCTCTCTCTCTCTCCTCTCTCTCTCTCTCTTCTCTCTCTCTCTTCTCTCTCTCTCTCTCTTCTCTCTCTCTTCTCTCTCTCTCTCTCTCTCTCTTCTCTCTCTCTCTCTCTCTCTCTCTCTCTCTCTCTCCTCTCTCTCTCTCTCTCTCTCTCTCTCTCTCTCTCTCTCTCTCTCTTCTCTCTCTCTCTCTCTCTCTCTTCTCTCTCTCTCTTCTCTCTCTCTCTCTCTCTCTCTCTCTCTCTCTTCTCTCTCTCTCTCTCTCTCTCTCTCTCTCTCTCTCTCTCTCTCTTTCTCCTCTCTCTCTCTCTCTCTCTCTCTCTCTCTCTCTCTCTCTCTCTCTCTCTCCTTCTCTCTCCTCTCTCTCTCTCTCTCCTCTCTCTCTCTCCTCTCTCTCTCTCCTCTCTTCTCTCTCTCTCTCTCTCCTCTCTCTCTCTCTCTCTCTCTCTCTCTCTCTCTCTCTCTCTCTCTCTCTCTCTCTCTTCTCTCCTCTCCTCTCTCTCCTCTCTCTCTCTCTCCTCCTCTCTCTCTCCTCTCCTCTCTCTCTCTCTCTTCTCTCTCTCTCTCTCCTCTCTCCTCTCTCTCTCTCTCTCTCTCTCCTTCTCTCTCTCTCTCTCTCTTTTTGCTGCACAACACAACCCCCATCTTTTTGCTAATACAGTCTGCCTGTGACTTGGTTTTGTAACATTCCTTTGTTTATATAATTTTTGGTTCGCCATAGCGGCCACTAGTTTTGAATCTTTAGAGTAAAAGGTATGAAATTTGAGTGTCTAATTATCTGTTTTATCCCTTGTTTTGTTTAATATCTTGGGCAGAATCCTCCTCTCTCCACATTGAGGAAAGGCCACTGAAGACACCTCATATATTGATTAATCACTGATTGTTTTTGAGCCAGAGAGTGCCGTTCAGGCCCTGGTGATGCTTGGTTTGTGTGCCGTGTGTTGGCATGTTGCTGTGTGTTGCAGGGCACGCCGCCGCGGGGCCCGGCCATGGCCACCACCCCCACGGGAGGCATGGTGGGGGGGCCGGCCGCCACCTCTCCTCTCCTGGTTAAATCCTTAGGGGGCAACGCGACCACTTTAGTGTCTCCGGGTGACCCCTCTCCCAACCCCCCCATCCACCACCCCATGGACCCCCCCACCACCCCATCGCACCCCGCGCCCCCCTCTCCTGCATATTGGCCGCCCTCCTCTAGGATTCCTCCGGCCCTGGTACCTGCTGATAATTTTTATGTCCGAGAGCCGCCCAAGCCTCTTGCTGTGAGTTACCACCTTGTTTACTTCTAGTTTTGTCTTCACTGCTAACATGTTCCTCTTTAACATCACCACTAACCTTGACTCACTCATTCATGCCGTCCACTCCACTCCTGGCACTGCAGTAAAAGTTATGCAATCTTTGTAATACAAAACCTGAATATTTAAGCAGCAGCAGGAACAGTTGGAGGGAGCAGTAACAAAGTACTATTGATATGCAGTCACAGTATGCCTAGGTCATCATGTCTTGTAGATTATATGTAGTGGCGAGGGAAGTAACCTCAGAGCCCGCCTCACCCTGCCCCCGCCTTCCAGACGTGTACGTACAACTGCCGACGGCTCGGCGGCTTCCTGGCGCCGGACCACCGGGCGGACGTGGTGAGGAGTGCATTCGGCAGCGCCCTCAAGAAGCCCCACCCGGGTGCCCTTCTCAGCGACCCCTCCCTGGCCGGCACCCTGGGCAGTACCCTGGGCGGCACCCTGGGGGGCACCCTGGGCCTGGGCGGGGCACAGGAACGCTTCGTGAGTGTCAAGCCCCTGCTGGCCAAGAAGCTGCTGACGGTGCCGCACACCTCTGGCTCCGGGGCCAAGGAGGGCATCAGCGTCAGCAGCGGGTACAACGGACACATACACGTGGGCGGCGGCGGCCTGGGCCTGGTCAACAGCAGTGCCGTGGCGGCGGGGGTCACGCTCAAGCGGCCGCCCGCGCAGAACGAGGCGCTCAAAAACAATGCCGCTCCGACCCCCAGTGCCAAAAACAAGAACAAAAAAGTGAAAACGAACGATGGTGCTATCAATATCGTGGGCAACGTTCTGCAGCTGGACGCCAGCGGGAACAAGAGCCACATTCCGGTGGTGATGAGTCTGCAGAACGGTCTCTCTAACAATCAGACTATAACGCTGAGTAACGTGGCCATCGCGGGCATGAGAAACAACACCACGCAGCCCATAAGGATAAACCCTTCCTCCGGCGCCACCTTCGCCAGGGCGGACGGCGCCGCCGCGGACGCGCGTCCCGGCAGCAGTGACGGACAGAACATATTCTTGGGGTCGGGCATCCCCGGCGGCATTGTGATATCGGACGCCCTGGCCAAGTCGTTCAAAAGTGACGGTTCGGGCAGCATCCGATTAGAACTGCACAGCAATGCGTTTGGTGATGGGTCCAGATTGGTGACCAATGCGGGCAAGGGTAAGAAGGGCGCCTGGGCTCCTCTCACTAGTGTTCCTCTACCTTCTCTTGCCCAAGCTTCAGTTTTTTCCAGTGTGTGTGTGTGTGTGTGTATGAGTGTATGAGTGCACAGAGTGGTGGTTGTCTTGTGTGCAGACAGGCAGGACCACGGGCATATCGGGGATTTAGGGAGACAGGTTTTTTGTCGTTCATGTTTTCAATTATTAATTTAGATGCCGTATTGAAAGAAATGTTGATTAATTTAATTATTTGTTTGCATATTTCTTTCTTTATTAATTTATTTATTTATTCAAACTAATTTGACCTTAGTGTCAAATTTTTCTGATGAGCAATGCTTTGAAAATGTTAGAAGAGTGTTTTCATGGCTGTTCAGCAAAGGCACGGTGAGGCCTTGATCAGAGAAACGTGTCAGAAATTAGGTCACCGTGTCAGAAATTAGGTCAATGTGTCAGAAATTAGGTCATCGTGTCAGAAATTAGGTCATCGTGTCAGAAATTAGGTCATCGTGTCAGAAATTAGGTCATCGTGTCAGAAATTAGGTCATCGTGTGTGTGCGTAAAACAGATGACCTTCAAATGGTTAGGACTAAAAAAGCTATTTATGTCACCAAAGAAAGAACAGAAAGGGAAAAATGTGAGAGGAAGTTTACTTGTGCAGTGGCATAGTAGTGGTTGGAGTAGTAATGAGGGAGTGCATAGCTACATAATAGATAGCCTACAGGCACTATAGGCTTCAACGTAAAAATAAACACACAGATCTTGTGAGTGCGGCATTACTGTAGGTGTTGTGCAGGATTGTATTGAATACTTCCTGTTGACTTAGTCCTCACTGATCCTTTCTTTGTTGTAAACCATGAATTTACTACCAGTTTGTACCTTTGATTGCTGGGGTTCATGTTAAGATTAGGTTAACTTCTAGTGAGGGTTCAGGAACTGTTTGGGCTTTTTATGAGGAATGCGCGGTGGTAGCAAGAGGAGTAACAGTGTTTGGGTCCTATGATGTGTAGTGGAGTTATGGCATTCATTGTAGCAAGAGGAGTAACAGTGTTTGGGTCCTATGATGTGTAGTGGAGTGATGGCATTCATTGTTAAGTATCCAGGGTTAGGGTGTGTGTACCCCAACCATCAAGTAGGTGGGTAGGTGCTGGTAGGGTAGTGGGCTGTACCAACTTACTGTATTGGGTTCAGTTAATTCAATATGCCTCAAATGTATTATTTGTCAAGGTATTTGATAGGCAACTTGTGATGAATTGTGTCTTTCAGTTATTTTTAGTTTATTGACCTCCGATGTGGAAAACCTGGCATCCAAAAGAGCCGTTATAATTATAGTCCTTGTTGTGATCACTGATGGAGTGGTTGTGCCTTGCAGTGGGCGGCAGCGGCGTCACCAATCTGGTGGGCTCCGGCATGGCGGGCAGCGGCGGCAGCGGCGGCGGCATGAGCAGCGGCAGCACGGCCAACCTCACCGCCGGCCCCGTCACCTACCTCACCTCGGCCGTGGGGAGCGGGGCGGGAACCACCGGCCTCACCATCCATCAAGTACAACAGGTAAGGATCAGGGACGAGGCGAGGCCACCCCCGGCGTCTGCCTCCAATGATTGATATAATAACCTGTGACGATATAACCTGTGCCCCTCTGTGGCATAGAGAGGTACACTCGTCTATTTCTTTGAAGGAAAAATGGGGTTCTTTGGTTTTCAGGTAATCAATAAGCTACAAGGGCAGGGTAAGGCGAGTGGGGGGTCAGTGGGGGGGGCCACCGGAGGACTCTCCCTCAAGCTGCTCGGGTCCAGCCCGGCGGGCGTGCCGGGGGCGAGATCGACCTTCGTGCTGCAGCACGAGAAGGAGCCTTCCTGACCTCCTGGCATGGGGGGTCAGCCCTCTTCAGCCCTCCCTATAAGTCTGTCGCCCGGGGCCACGGAAGGGTTCCAGGGCACGCCCACGCAGCCCTCGGCCCTGCCTCAGATGGCCACCGTGGCCGTGCCCTTCTGGAGCAATAGGCCCGTCTGCCACAACAATAACAACAACAACTACGTTAAAGTTCGTCCAGCGGGCGTGTGGCCGCCCACGTCGGGCGGGAGTGTGCGAGTGTCCCAGGTGGAACCCTTGGCCAAGTCCAGCGCGGCCCTGTCCACCGGCGGGGCGGGCGTGGCCATGGCCGGAGTGACGGACCTCGGCGACACGATGCCCCCCGTGGCCGCCTCCAATGCTCAGGTTCTGGTGCCCAGTGATACCCTCGGCCACGGCCGCGGCCAGGACGGGCCGTTGTACAACAGTGGCACAAAGAGCCCGTCTCTGCTGTGTGTGGTCCTGGACGACTGAGGCAGAGCGTCTTCTGGTTGTATATTCAAACTCACTACATTATTTGTAATGACGTAGGCAAGTGTTGCTCCCGTGTGCAGTGATATTGTAAGACAATAGCTGTTCTTGTGTGATATTTAGCTCCTCACTAGTGTGCTCTAGTGAACCATGACAAAAGATGGAGATGAATAGAGGCAATAGTGCAGTTACGTTAGCAGGCCCTCCTATACGCTTACATTTTTGTCTCTTGTGTGATACAAGTGCATGCTGAAGAGACCTTTCCTCTTTTTTATCTTTTTTTTCTTCTTTTTTTGTATTTATCTGTGATGTTTTGTACTCCGGTGAGCTGCCGCGGCCAGACTCGGGGGGCACGGCGCCCCGCCCCGCCCCGCCCCGGTAGCTCACGTGTTGGTGCTCGGGGCGACGACACCCTCACACACTTCACACTTGGAAAGTTTTGTGTTTTTCAAGGCCTGGGTGGTTCTCATGCCACGTCATGTAATATAATGTTCTAGTCTTGTTTGTTACTCGTTTTCTACTTGTATCAATGCTTGTTTTGGCCCTCCTCCCCCTTAGCTATTATTATTTTTTTACCCTTTCTTTTCATACACACTGCCATCTTTGCCATCCAACCTTTCCTACTGAATACTTGTTGAAATTGTTCATGGTGGTCTGCACACAAACATTCCTCAGACAAGTGGTTCCCAGCCGCTTGTGTGGCAATCTTCCCAACACAGGTTCATCACTTGTTAAATTAACCTCTGTACTTACGGCCGCTGTGGGTCTCATAGTCATCAGTCATCGCGGATCCTTCTCTGACTCATCATGTACACCACACTTCATCTTCCTCTGTCAAAACCGTCGTGCAATGTCCCTTCCTTGATTCCATGCATATTACACCTTTAGGATCCACCTCCTTCATCACTCTTTAACCCCTTCACACCCAGATTTTTCATTTTCTATAAAAAACATGTTGTCGAGCCATACGATTACAAAAAGTAACTGAATATGCCAAATTAGTTAATTGACAAGGATAGTAAACAGGTCATAGCTATTAAATATTGCTTATATTCACTCAAAATTGTCTAATGGCAGTCAAATTACAATGGAAATTACGTTCTGGGTCTCAAGGGGTTAAAGAGTCGTGGAGGAGGTGGCGTCCACACACTCACACTATAATGACATTCATCACAAGGCGCTTCAAAGGGAACAGAAGCAACACCGTGTCCTCTTTTAGTTAAGAAACTTGTGTTATTGAATTACCCGTGAATATTAACTACTTTTAGCTTGCTACATAGATTCCTTGATTCCTTTGATATGAATTGACGCAAAATGACGCTCTACGGTATGTCAGTTCTGGAGTGTTGACGTCGGTGCCGGGAGGAGCACGGGGGGAACCTTCAGCGTCGGGCGTGTGTGTGTGGGCTTCCTGGGCGGCGGGTACAGCGAGGGGACACAGGGACACAGACACACTAGGGAACGCAGGGACACACAAATACTAGGGATACTAGGGAACACAGGGACACACATATACTAGGGAACGCAGGGACACACAGATACTAGGGAACACAGGGACACACAGATACTAGGGAATGCAGGGACTTACATATACAAGGGATACTAGGGAACACAGGGACACACATATACTAGGGAACGCAGGGACACACAGATACTAGGGAACACAGGGACCACATACAGAACAGGGACACACAGATACTAGGGAATGCAGGGACTTACATATACAAGGGATACTAGGGAACACAGGGACACACATATACTAGGGAACGCAGGGACACACAGATACTAGGGAACACAGGGACACACATATACTAGGGAACACAGGGACACACAGATACTAGGGAACACAGGGACACACAGATACTAGGGAACACAGGGACACACAGATACTAGGGAATGCAGGGACTTACATATACAAGGGATACTAGGGAACACAGGGACACAGACACACTAGGGAATAAATCTCAGGGATATATTTATTACTTATGATTCTTTGAAAATATTTGGGGCCAATATCTATACAATCAAGAGGTCTAGGTAAAAGATAGAGCCAGTTAGACTCAATGCCACTCTCACCATCGATGATTTGGCATTTGCAAAGAATTTATAAGTGTCATTTCTCAGTTTATTTTCACTTAGATGTTGTTTTGCACATCACACACACACACACACACCACACACACAGTTTATTTTCACGTGGATTTTGTTTTTCACATCATCGTACACAGAGTTTATTTTCACGTTTATGTTGTATTTCACATCATCGTACACACACAGTTTACTTTCACGTGATTTAGTTTTACACATCACACACACACACACACAACCACAGATCTGTTTCAGTGACGCCAGGAAGCCCGCGCACACACTACAGAGCCTATTACGCAGCTTCCTCCCTGCTGCGCCTCTCTGCACTGTACAGAGCACTGGTCACCTTTACCATCACTGCACGTGTAGTTCGGGCATGAGCCGCAACCGTCAGTAGAGTCGTAATCATTCCGTGACAATGGTACAGAATAAGACATTCAGCTGGTGCAATGTGGGGTAGGTCAGGCAGCAGCAGGACGCAGGAGCAGGTCAATAGCAGGCTGTACGTCAGGAGAAGTCGGCACAGTGGTAGCAGAGTTGCGCGTGTCCTATCCTAGTGACGGAGAACTATAGTCTTTCCAATGTATAAAGTCAATTTAGTCGCTTTGATTTCTACCCATTACCATTATAATTATATATATATATATACATACCTACGTTCCCCCTGTGGTCAGCGAACAATACCTCCCTCGCAACGGGGGGGAATAAAACTACCACTCTACTAATAATCGAGAGGGTAGTTGGTGGTTAATTTCCCCAGTGACTTAATAACATGGAAAGACTGTAGTAAGATGTTGACGTGTCGTGTGTCATAACAGTGTCGCAGCTCCCACTCACTTTCATGTTGGAGTATGTTACATTCATTTGTTTCTTAGCTACCACACCGGCCTGCGCGTTTCAAGAGATTGCAAACCTGTGTTGTCCCATCGGTGTAGTTTGATTCCCGTGTTCGTTCTGATCATTTCGAGACAATTTTTGCATCATCGTCAGTGCTAAACAATTCAAGCTCTTCATTCATAGTATTGGTTTTTCATCTCTCCATTCACTTCATAACGTTGGCTCAGGGACCAAAATATAATACAGTTGTTTGCTGGACCGCCGCCCTTCACCCTCTGATCCCGTGCTCTGTGTGGTTCATGAAGTCATCCTACATCTCACAGCAGCAAGCCAAGCCAAGGACAGGTGTTCCTAGCCAAGCCAAGCTGTCTCGGTGTTTAGATCAAAGACTAACTCCTTATGCAACCTGGTTCAGACCCCGATAGACTTGTGATTCATGACTTGCTGTGGCCAAGTCAAGTTCAAGCACCGTACCTGCACATCTTGTCTTTTTGATGTTGGGCCTTCAAGCAAGGGTGTGGCAGCAGGTTTGCAAGTACCTAAAGTGTTGCAGGATGTTATTACAATATTTAGATGGCAATGTTTTCATTTGAGAGTAATATAATTGTGGTTGTAGGTAGTCTTCTGTTTTGCAAAGGAATTTTGAAATTTTTAGTAATTTACATAACTTAAATATTGTGCAGTGTGTGTTCTCTGTGTCATAGTATTCCAGTACCTTTCATAAAGGTTCTGTATGGTGAAAGTAATAACTAGGATAAGCTGGATCCCATTTACTAGAGACAGGGAAGTTTTGGTTGTGTTCAAGGCAGTGAGACAGACGTGTTGTTGTGCTTTATGTTAGAATCTCAGTGTAGAGGACCAAGGGGGTGTCTGCTGCACGCAACAAGGGGCACTGCACTGTCTCTGTCTCCTTCAAAGTGTCCAAACTCTAGGTCATATATATTTTTGTTGTGGTAATGAGAGAGAGCTACCTGACATATTATCTAGTGTAGGATGTGTAAGCCAAGCCATCTTGAGTACCCAATATGACACAACCAGTGGCAGATTGCATGTGGTTGTTGTGATAGTTTCAAAAATTGCCATTGTGTATGGTAGGCAATAATTGACTTTTTTGGACTTATGATAATTTCCATTTGAATCTCATCAACCCGTGGCCCTCAACGTATGACAATCACCTCCGTTCCTTGTGTTTCTTGTTCTCATGGACTATCTTCACACATCTAAAACTTGTACGACATTTAAAGTTTGATTTATTATGCTTAGAGCTCATACGTGTTAGGAACAGGCATGCGATAGTACGAAGAACCATGTGGCACTGGTGTGGTGGTGTGGTAGCCGTGGGGTTGTCTCCTAAAGCAACCCCACAGGACTGGTATCTTGGCCTTCCAACCCCACCAAGGGAGAGCGAGGTTGTCTCATAAAGCAACCCAAAAGTCTGGTATCTTGGCCTTCCAACCCCACCAAGAGAGCGCGAGGTTGTCTCATAAAGCAACCCCACAAGTCTGGTATCTTGGCCTCCCAACCCCACCAAGAGAGCACGAGGTTGTCTCATAAAGCAACCCAAAAATCTGGTATCTTGGCCTCCCAACCCCAGCGAGGCAGCGCAGTCACTACACACACAGTCATGAAGAGAAGCAAAGCCAACAGACCACTGCTCACCTCACACATGTACTAGGCAACAAGAACCACTACTAGGTACTACAACTAGGTAACAACTAGGTAAATACATGCTTGATGGGAAAGGTTTAATAGCGAGTCGGGAGTCTAGTGTTCAAATCCTTATTTTTGTTATGATTTCACCCATGATTACGTGAAAGTTAAATTGGCAAGTCTAATAACCTAATCAAGTTTCTTCAATGAGCTGAGTTAATGTACGTTAGGGATGTTTGCTACTGGTGATGAGAGTTTTAGGTAGCGAGTGATGTTTGTCATGTATTTCTGTATTAATTCTGGTCTGCTAAATGTCAACACCTGCCTACACGTGTTGTTTCCTGCACACTGGTGGCCGGCACACAGTTCCTTCAGCAAGGTTTTACACATTTTTTGTACTATGGCAAGTCTGGAGAGATGCACACACACACACAACACACACACATACACACATACACCCCCCCCCCACACACACACATACACATAAACACACACACTATTCAACACACAAGTATGTACATAACAAAACAGTAACAGTAGCCAGTCTCATTTTTAAAAGTTTTCATGTCAAACTAACTAACTACTCCCCCCCCTCAGTCCTCTACCAGCCCTTTCCTCCACAGTGAGTAGAAGCATATAGACAAGGTACAAAACGTAACACCGGCAATCTTTGAACCTCCTTCCCCGCCCCCCCGTCAGCAGCACCCTCGGACTCTCTGTATTACTGTCCAAGGGTTCTACTCACGCCCCACAACTCAGTGCATTTTATAACATCACAACTGGGCGACCAAAATGTCTCCCAGTGATGAACAACTGTCGCCCAGTAAGAACAATTTTCAGCTACTGGGCGAGAAGATATTCATAAAATCCTTCCTGGATACAATGGTTCATCATATCTGTGTGTGTTAGATCCAGAAGTGCACTCTTATTACTGCATAGGATCTTTATTTATACACAACATACAAAAGAGGGAAGATGAATAAGAAACTATATTTTAACAGATATGCCTACTACCTTTCTGGCTATCCAAAGAATGTCGCCCAGTAAAATTTGCTTATAAAATGCACTGCCACAAACCCGGATACATTATTTTCTCGGTGCTCAAAGTTGTCAGTCGTGTTACTCTTCCAGTATTATCTACCACTTGTTCCATCTCTTGCCACCTCTGTCTGTCTCTATCATGGTATGCATCCATCTCATTATTGTCAGTGTGGTGTTTTGAAAAGAAGAGTGTGTTTAGGCCTCAGACTTTTGCCGTGTTATGTCTCCACAAGGATTATCTGTTCACTCTTTGCTACTTGTCCCTCTCTTGCCTGTGTGTTCTTGGCCCTCTAGCCCTCGTGTCATCTGCAGCAAATGTGTTAATTAATGATGACTCCCTAAGGAATTGAATGGAAAATTAGGGAGTGTGAAAACATGCTCGTTCCCCTCAAATAGTATCATGAAACAGGCTTGTGTGCGGCAGTGATCGCTGTTTGGTTTGTACTTGTGCACACTTTGTTTCTCTAAGTCGGTGGGTTCATCTTCAACCAGATATTTAATATGTTTACAAAATGAATTAGTACGTCTATGAGAACTGTGAGTCGTGGGGCAAGGGACGAGGTGTTCTGTATCATGTGGTTTCAACTGCTCTCGGGTTAAGATTTCGCCTGATGGGGTTAATTCAGACTATGTTCCTCCTGGTTTCTGTATTATTTTTTTGTACACCCCCACACACCCATCGGGAGGCACAAAAACCCGGGGCAGTTCGCTCACACAAATACTCAATACAACTTATGAATATACAAAAGATTATTAAGTTTGTAGAAGGATTAATGTGATGAGAACCAGAACCACCGAGTCCTTTGCCATTATTACCATCGTGTTGTCCCTGTGCTGTGTGTGATGCCGCTACCACACCACCACCACCACCACAGTCCATGATTAGTATTGTGCTGTCATTGTGCCGTGTGAGTGTGAGTGTTGCCACACCACCACCACCAGTGTTGTCAAGGAGCCAGCCAAGGTGATGTCACATGTGTTCCTCTTCACATCTTTTTGTCAACTGTACCGAGGGTTTATTCATGACATCTATAATTACGATGGAAGGCGAGTCCGGCAAACAGTATTTTCTTCCTATGTATATGTGTTGGGTTCTAAACCTGTCTATGCATTTACCTTGTTTTTAATCCTAGTATTTATAGCACAGATTGTAAATTATTTTTTGTGCTTTAAATTGCAAACTACAGTACATATGTAGTCGTCTGTAAAAAAATCTTCACTTATTTATTGCAAGCTCAAGAGAAGTTCAGATGGCAGTGTTTCTTTTGTGTTTCGCTCTTTTTAAGGTCCCAAAATGAAAGGCCCCAAGTTAATAGGTTGTGTTAAATTTAGCTTGAGTGTTTCGGGTTGCAGCTGTGGCGTATTGGTATCAGTTTCCTCAGGTATTTATTTATAATTTAGTGTTGCGCTGGTGAGCTCCCCGCCACTGTGTGAAGCCAGCATGCCGCCCCCTGTACAGTGACCTCCCATCTTATTTATGCCCTGGTCCTTCACTACTTCATGAATCTGTAATATATACTTTTAGCTTTTTTAAGCTTTTTTTAAGCAGAGAGGTTCATGGTGTTGAACAAGGTTATTCTTTATCTAAGCATATGACTTGAGAAGGGTTTGAGCTGGCTCCTAATATATCTATGTGACTGTAGCGAGTTAGGCGACACACACACTCACATTTTTAACCTCTTCAATTGTCAGCTGCCAAAATCTGTCTGGTCTTTATTTTGTACTACGTGACATTTTGTGTTTGTTATCAGTATTCATTGCCTGTGTGAATAACCAAAGTGTATACGACAACACTTTTGAAAGCAAGTTCAAATTGTCCGGTTTTTTTCCCCATGCACCTGACGAGCCTGTTGTGTTGTTGTACCAGACTGTGCACATTTGTTGAAGGGACGTGACACTTGAACCCTGTCCTCCCCTCCAGCAGGGTGGCAGGGGGGGTGGAGGACACGGTAGCCTCCACTGCCCCTGCCCGCCCCTGCCCTTCCCTCTGCCGCTACTCAGGTGGATGTCCTTGCCGGCATATACTGCCTCTTAGTCAGGTGACTGTTTCCCCGGCAGACAACAGGATGGCAGGGTTGTGATGATGTGTCTGGCTTGTTGCCCAGTACATAACAGAACCACCACTCTTGTCACACCCACCACATCCTCCCCCCACAGGGCCCACACACCCTTCCACGCACACCACCACTCTGTCATAAGAACATAAGAACATAAGAAAACAAGGAAGCTACAAGAGGCCGAGAGACCTACACGTGGTAGTTCCTGTTAAACACATGACGGCACTCCCTTCCGTCCTGGTGTCTTGGGAAACAGTGTTGGTAACCTGTAAGCAGTGGACTCCCCTGCCTTCCTCTCCCCCTATGCTTCACCATGGCAGTTGTATTGTTTTGTATTCCAAAGGAGAAATACTTAATAGTTTATTTATGGATACACATCGCCTCATTTTCTGAAAACCACAAATTTTTGAAAATGTTAAAACTTGTAGTAATGAGATTGAATACAATGCTTTAAATAGAATGCTGCATTGTATATTACGGTCATATGATATTCTACATCACCATCTGTGTTCAACCAATGCGGCGCAGGAGTTCTGAGCGGGAAGAAGGGAGTGGCTGAGTGCATGGAGATGATGATGTTAACCCCTTCACACCCAGATCTTTGCTTTACTATAAAAAATCATACGTTGTTTGCTATAAAATCACGAAAAGTCACTGAATATGCCATTTTAGTTAGTGGACGAGGATACTAAACAGGTCATATCTATAGAATATTGCTTATAATCACTGAAAATCGTCTAATGGTGCCAAAAATACAATGGAAATAACGTTCTGGGTCTCAAGGGTTAATGCCACCACGGGGTTGACCTTCCTTAGCCCACACGCCAGCCAGTCACTTCTTGGCTCCCTCAGAACTGCTGCCAATGCAATTCTTGGAAGAAGAGAAAGTTTACCTCCTTATCCCATGTCTGTTTCTGGGCTCATGTCTCATTGGCAGAGGGTGTCCTGCACGTGTTTGTATTGCTGCTACTACTACTACTTCTACTTGTATTCCTCCTTCTCCTCTTACTACTACTACGTCTACTTGTATTCCTCCTCCTCTTACTACTACTACTACTACTACTACTTCTACTTGTATTCCTCCTTGTTCTCCTCTACTACTACTACTACTACTACTACTACTACTACTACTACTACTACTACTACTACTACTACTACTACTACTACTACTACTACTACTTGTATTCCTCATTCTTCTCTTACTACTACTACTATTACTACTTCTACTACTACTACTACTACTGCTGCTACTACTACTTCTACTTGTATTCCTCCTTCTTCTTCTCTTGCTACTACTACTGCTACTGCTACTACTACTACTACTACTACTACTACTACTACTACTACTACTACTACTACTACTACTACTACTACTGCTACTACTACTACTACTACTACTACTACTACTACTACTACTTCTATTCCTACTCCTACTCCTACTACTACTACTACTACTACTACTACTACTACTACTACTACTACTACTACTACTCTACTGCTACTTCTACTTCTACTACTTGTATTCCTCCTCCTCCTCCTTCTCCTCTTACTACTACTACTACTACTACTACTACTACTACTACTACTACTACTACTACTACTACTACTACTACTTCTACTTCTACTTGTATTCCTCCTCCTCTTACTACTACTCTTACTCCTACTCTTACTACTACTACTACTACCACTACTACTACTACTACTACTACCACTACCACTACACCACCACACCACCACTTTCACCAATCAAACATACAGTAGGCAACAAAAACACCCTTCTGTTAAATGTCAGAGAAAAAAGGACACCCTTTTATTTCCATTTCCTTTGACTTTCATCTCATCTCATGTCTTTTCACCTTTCATTTCTTCCCCACCTCCCTGCCTGTTCGTTCCGTCTGCCATAACTAAGTAGCAATCAGTGATCCTATATTGCTTGTAATAACGTACAATATCATGTTGAGTACTTTTGATAGCCATGCATATTACCTGCTCCACTACAATCACTTGAGAGCAGTGTGTGTGCGTGTGTGTGTGTATGTGTGTGTGTGTGTGTGTGTGTGTGTGTGAGATGCAGTACCTTTCCTCTTCTAAATCATCCCTTTCTCTCCCTGCCTGTCAACCTTTCAGTCCTAGAGCAGTACGTGTGTGTGGTGTGTGTGTATGTTGCAGTACGTGTGTCTGTCTGTGTGTATATATGGCAATACGTGTGTCTGTCTGTATGTATGTTTTGTTTACTTTTAATGTACTACTTGTCATGTGGTGTGTGTGAGAGGCCAAGAGGTGGGCGTGGCTTAGGACTGAGAGGTGGGCGTGGCTTAGGACTGAGAGGTTTGCTTTCCCTTCTTCCCTCCTTCCGTATCTAATGGGTCTTTAGGTGACTTGGAGAGACTTCAGGTATTCCCTCACTCATAGGCCTATCGTGGGACAAACATGTTTTTTATCAACACTCCTGACACCTAACCAAAATGCCCCCCCTCGCCCCCCCCCTTCCTCCCCCCGAACTATCAGTACCTTTACTACGAGAAGGAACAAAAAATGCGATGTGTAAGAATATAAAAAAAAGAAAAAGAATGAAAAAAAATAGAAATAATTGTATTAAATGCTCAGAAACCAATCTCATTAACAGTGTGTATGGTTGTAAATTATTGTAAATGAATTAAATAATTTATAAAATAAACTGATTCTCATTTCTGTGGAGGTTTTATTGGATGGGATCTGTTTGTGTCTCAGTAGCAACCCACAAGGACTACCGTAGATAACACTATAGTCGCCAGTCACTTGCCACTGCACTAATGTCGCCAGGGACAATATATTACGAATTTTAGCATCACTACAGACTTTTATGTGCACTGAAGACATGTAGTGTGATGTACATAATATAAACTACTGTGTATCATCTTCAGTGGCACATACAAATCAGTAGTGATGCAAAAAATTGTAATATATAGCGCCTGGCGACATAAGTGCAGTGGCGAGTGACTGGCGACTATAGTGTTATCTACGGTAGTGATACAGTGATACAAGACCTTACTAAGAACATTGGATAACAACTATTACCAGTCTTACTATCCTGCCCCCATCTTACTACTAGAACTATTACTAGTCCTTCTATCCTGCCCCCATCTTACTACTAGAACTATTACCAGTGCTACTATCCTGCCCCCATCTTACTACTAGAACTATTACCAGTCCTGCTATCCTGCCCCCATCTTACTACTAGAACTTACCAGTGCTGCTATCCTGCCCCCATCTTACTACTAGAACTATTACCAGTCCTGCTATCCTGCCCCCATCTTACTACTAGAACTATTACCATTCCTGCTATCCTGCCCCCATCTTACTACTAGAACTATTACTAGTCCTTCTATCCTGCCCCCATCTTACTACTAGAACTATTACTATCTCTTCCTCCCCATCTTACTACTAGAACTATTACATCCTCTATCCTGCCATCTTACTACTAGACTTTACTAGTCTACTACCCTGCCCCATCTACTACTAGAACTATACAGTCTACTATCCTGCCCCGCATCTTACTACTAGAACTATTACAATCATGCTATCCTGCCCCAATCTAAAATAGAAACTATTACTAGTCATATCCTGCCCCCATCTGTACTCTGAACTATTCTATGTCCTAATCCTGCCCCATCTTACTACAGAACTATTACTAGTCCTTCTATCCTTCCTGGCCCATCTTATACTAGAACTATCTGTCCTTCTATCCTGCCCCATCTTAACTACTAGAACATTACTAGTCCCTCATCTGCCACTCGCATCTTATCTAGAACATTACTATCCTATCTCTGCCCCCATCTACTACTAGAACTATTACTGTCCTATATCCTGCCCCATCTTACTACTAACTAAAAACTAGTGCTTCTATCCTGCCACTACCATCTTATCAAAATATTACTAGTCCTATACCTGGCCATTTACTACTAGAACTATTTTACTAGTGTATACATATCCTGCCCCCATCGTTACACAACTATTACTAGTCCTTCTATCCTGCCCCCATCTTACTACTAGAACTATTACTAGTCCTTCTATCCTGCCCCAATCTTATACTAGAACTATTACCAGTGCTACTATCCTGCCCCCATCTTACTACTAGAACTATTACTAGTCCTTCTATCCTGCCCCCATCTTACTACTAGAACTATTACTAGTCCTACTATCCTGCCCCATCTTACTACTAGAACTATTACTAGTCCTTTACTATCCTGCCCCATCTTACTACTAGAACTATTACTAGTCCTACTACCCTTTGCCCCATCTTACTACTAGAACTATACAAGTCCTTCTATCCTGCCCCCATCTTACTACTAGAACTATTACCAGTCTGCTATCCTGCCCCCATCTTACTACTAGAACTATTACTAGTCCTCTATCCTGCCCCCATCTTACTACTAGAACTATTCCCTAGTCCTGCTATCCTGCCCCCATCTTACTACTAGAACTATTACTAGTCCTACTATCCTGCCCCCTCTTACTACTAGAACTATTACTAGTCTACTATCCTGCCCCCATCTTACTACTAAACTATTACCAGTCCTTCTATCCTCCCCCCATCTTACTACTAGAACTATTACCAGTCTGCTATCCTGCCCCCATCTTACTACTAGAACTATTACCAGTCCTTCTATCCTGCCCCCATCTTACTACTAGAACTATTACCATCCTACTATCCTGCCCCATCTTACTACTAGAACTATTCCCTAGCCCCCTACTATCCTGCCCCCATCTTACTACTAAACTATTACTAGTCCTACTATCCTGCCCCCATCTTACTACTAGAACTATTACCAGTCCTTCTATCCTGCCCCATCTTACTACTAGAACTATTACTAGTCCTCAAATCCTGCCCCCATCTTACTACTAGAACTATTACTAGTCCTTCTATCCTGCCCCCATCTTACTACTAGAACTATTCCCTAGTCCTTCTATCCTGCCCCCATCTTACTACTAGAACTATTACTAGTCCTGCTATCCTGCCCCCATCTTACTACTAGAACTATTACTAGTCCTATCTATCCTGCCCCCATCTTACTACTAGAACTATTCCCAGTCCTTCTATCCTGCCCCCATCTTACTACTAGAACTATTACTAGTCCCTCTATCCTGCCCCCATCTTACTACTAGAACTATTACTAGTCCTCAAATCCTGCCCCCATCTACTACTAGAACTATTACTAGTGCTACATCCTGCCCCCATCTTACTACTAGTAACTATTACTAATCCTGCTATCCTGCCCCCATCTTACTACTAGAACTATTCCCTAGTCCTGCTATCCTGCCCCCATCTTACTACTAGAACTATTACCAGTCTTCTATCCTGCCCCCATCTTACTACTAGAACTATTACTAGTCCTGCTATCCTGCCCCCATCTTACTACTAGAACTATTACTAGTCCTTCTATCCTGCCCCATCTTACTACTAGAACTATTACTAGTCCTACTACCCTGCCCCCATCTTACTACTAGAACTATTACTAGTCCTTCTATCCTGCCCCCATCTTACTACTAGAACTATTACCAGTCCTTCTATCCTGCCCCCATCTTACTACTAGAACTATTACTATTTCCTCTATCCTGCCCCCATCTTACTACTAGAACTATTACCTAGTCCTACTATCCTGCCCCCATCTTACTACTAGAACTATTACTAGTCCTTCTATCCTGCCCCCATCTTACTACTAGAACTATTACTAGTCCTACTATCCTCCCCCCCATCTACTACTAGAACTATTACTAGTCCTACTATCCTCCCCCCATCTTACTACTAGAACTATTACCAGTCCTACTATCCGGGCCCCCATCTTACTACTAGAACTATTCCCTAGTCCTACTATCCTGCCCCCATCTTACTACTAGAACTATTACTAGTCCTACTATCCTGCCCCCATCTTACTACTAGAACTATTACTAGTCCTTCTATCCTGCCCCCATCTTACTACTAGAACTATTACTAGTCCTACTATCCTGCCCCATCTTACTACTAGAACTATTACTAGTCCTCTATCCTGCCCCATCTTACTACTAGAACTATTACCAGTCCTCTATCCTGCCCCCATCTTACTACTAGAACTATTACAGTCCTGCTATCCTGCCCCCATCTTACTACTAAACTATTACTATCCTCTATCCTGCCCCATCTTACTACTAGAACTATTACTAGTCCTTCTATCCTGCCCCATCTTACTACTAGAACTATTACCAGTCCCTGCTATCCTCCCCCCATCTTACTACTAGAACTATTACTAGTCCTTCTATCCTGCCCCCATCTTACTACTAGAACTATTACCTAGTCCTTCTATCCTGCCCCCATCTTACTACTAGAACTATTACAGTCCTGCTATCCTGCCCCCATCTTACTACTAGAACTATTACAGTCCTCTTCTATCCTGCCCCCATCTTACTACTAGAACTATTACTCAGTCCTCTATCCTGCCCCCATCTTACTACTGAACTATTACTAGTCCTGCTATCCTGCCCCCATCTTACTACTAGAACTATTACTAGTCCTACTATCCTGCCCCCATCTTACTACTAGAACTATTACCAGTCCTACTATCCTGCCCCCATCTTACTACTAGAACTATTACTAGTCCTGCTATCCTGCCCCCATCTTACTACTAGAACTATTACTAGTCCTTCTATCCTGCCCCCATCTTACTACTAGAACTATTACCAGTCCTGCTATCCTGCCCCCATCTTACTACTAGAACTATTACCAGTGCTACTATCCTGCCCCCATCTTACTACTAGAACTATTACTAGTCCTTCTATCCTTCCCCCATCTTACTACTAGAACTATTACTAGTCCTTCTATCCTGCCCCCATCTTACTACTAGAACTATTACCCAGTCTGCTATCCTGCCCCCATCTTACTACTAGAACTATTACTAGTCTACTATCCTGCCCCAATCTTACTACTAGAACTATTACTAGTCCTGCTATCCTGCCCCATCTTACTACTAGAACTATACCAGTCCTTCTATCCTGCCCCCATCTTACTACTAGAACTATTACTAGTCCTTCTATCCTGCCCCATCTTACTACTAGAACTATTACTAGTCCTACTATCCTGCCCCCATCTACTACTAGAACTATTACCAGTGCTACTATCCTGCCCCCATCTTACTACTAGAACTATTACTAGTCCTTCTACCCTTTGCCCCATCTTACTACTAGAACTATTACTAGTCCTGCTATCCTGCCCCCATCTTACTTCTAGAACTATTACTAGCCCTTCTATCCTTCCCCCATCTTACTACTAGAACTTTTAAACTAGTCCTGCTATCCTGCCCCCTCTTACTACTAGAACTATTACCAGTGCTGCTATCCTGCCCCCATCTACTACTAGAACTATTACTAGTCCTTCTATCCTGCCCCCATCTTACTACTAGAACTATACCAGTGCTACTATCCTGCCCCAATCTTACTACTAGAACTATTACCAGTGCTACTATCCTGCCCCCATCTTACTACTAGAACTATTACTAGTTCCTTCTATCCTGCCCCCATCTTACTACTAGAACTATTACTAGTCCTTCTATCCTGCCCCCATCTTACTACTAAACTATTACCAGTGCTACTATCCTGCCCCCATCTTACTACTAGAACTATTACTAGTCCTTCTATCCTGCCCCCATCTTACTACTAGAACTTTTTACTAGTCCTTCTATCCTGCCCCATCTTACTACTAGAACTATTACCAGTGCTACTATCCTGCCCCCATCTTACTACTAGAACTATTACTAGTCCCTTCTATCCTGCCCCCATCTTACTACTAGAACTATTACTAGTTCCTACTATCCTGCCCCCATCTTACTACTAGAACTATTACTAGTGCTACTATCCTGCCCCATCTTACTACTAGAACTATTATTTAGTCCTGCTATCCTGCCCCCATCTTACTACTAGAACTATTACCATTCCTACTATCCTCCCCATCTTACTACTAGAACTATTACCAGTGCTACTATCCTGCCCCCATCTTACTACTAGAACTATTACTAGTCCTACTATCCCTGCCCCCATCTTACTACTAGAACTATTACTAGTCCTTCTATCCTGCCCCATCTTACTACTAGAACTATTACCAGCCCTGCTATCCTGCCCCCATCTTACTACTAGAACTATTACCAGTGCTACTATCCTGCCCCCATCTTACTACTAGAACTATTACCAGTCCTGCTATCCTGCCTCCATCTTACTACTAGAACTATTACTAGTCCTTCTATCCTGCCCCCATCTTACTACTAGAACTATTACTAGTCCTACTATCCTGCCCCATCTTACTACTAGAACTATTACCAGTGTTTACTATCCTGCCCCCATCTTACTACTAGAACTTTTTACTAGTCCTACTATCCTGCCCCCCATCTTACTACTAGAACTATTACTAGTCCTGCTATCCTGCCCCCATCTTACTACTAGAACTATTACCAGTCCTTCTATCCTGCCCCCATCTTACTACTAGAACTATTACTAGTCCTGCTTATCCTGCCCCCATCTTACTACTAGAACTATTACAGTCCTGCTATCCTGCCCCCATCTTACTACTAGAACTATTACTAGTCCTCTATCCTGCCCCCATCTTACTACTAGAACTATTACCAGTCCTGCTATCCGGGCCCCCATCTTACTACTAGAACTATTACCGGGTCCTACTATCCTGCCCCCATCTTACTAGAACTATTACAGCCCTACTATCCTGCCCCCATCTTACTACTAGAACTATTACCAGTCCTACTATCCTGCCCCCATCTTACTAGAACTATTACCAGCCCTACTATCCTGCCCCATCTTACTAGAACTATTACCAGCCCTACTATCCTGCCCCATCTTACTACTAGAACTATTACCAGCCCTACTATCCTGCCCCATCTTACTACTAGAACTATTACTAGTCCTGCTATCCTGCCCCCATCTTACTAAACTATTACCAGCCCTACTATCCTGCCCCCATCTTACTAGAACTATTACCAGCCCTACTATCCTGCCCCCATCTTACTACTGCCCGTTCCAGTTCTTTTCCTCATCAGGCCTCCTTTTCCCGACCTCCTTGTCTTATGGACATTCACCCGGAATCCCCCTCCTTCTCTCTGAGTAATTTAATCTCCTTCCAACAAATACACATCCTTCATTTGATCTAACCATCCTGCTGTAACATCCCGTTCCTCTCCCCTTCCCTCACCGTTTCACTCTTTCTCTCTAACCCCTCCCCTTTTATGCTTTGCCATAGTGCCATATGACCAGAGGTGGGCGCAATACTTTTTTTTGGGTAGTGCGATAACGATACTGCGATACTTTTTCCCACTAGTTTGATACTCGATACTCCGCTACTTTTTCGGATTTTCTTAAAACAATACGCGGTACTGCGATACTCCGCTACCGATACTTTTTTCTTAAAGCGATAGTATCGCAGCGATACTGCAATACCAAACATTTAGCTTTGCAATACTTTGCTACCTATGAAAACACTGTATTAGCCAAAAAAAAATCTATTTTACTTAAACTACAGTTTAGGCGCATTAAAACATTGTAATATGTTTATTTTAAATGTTCTGTGTGCTAGAAAGCTGTTATGACAGTAAGGCGCCAAATCTATGTGCATTGCCGCTGAAAAACTTTTGTTTAAGGTCGTCTTTTAAAGTATCGCGGGAAATTTAAGCAATACTTGAGTTGTGATGCTTAGACTCCGCTACTTTGGAATGCTTTGTGATACTGTGATACTGTGATACTATTTTGGCGGTGCGATAGTATCGCAGTATCGCACTAAGTATCGCTCTCGCCCACCTCTGCATATGACCTCTGATGTCTGGCACATTTCCTATATTTTTTTTGCATTAAATCAATCCTGTTACTTAACACTATCTACATCCACCTTTCATCCCCATCCATGAATTTATCCAGCCTCCCTTTAAAGCTCTCTAATGACTCCGCACTAACTACCTGTCTACTGAGTCCATTCCAATCATTCACCATCCTATTTGTGAACCAGTTTTTCCCTATTTCTTTTTTAATTACGTGTTAAAAGTTTGAATCCGTTACTTCAACCTATACCTAGTTACCTACCTATAGGTACCTAGTTACTTATTATCACTACACTTAATCGAGTATTGAGGCCACATTACGAAATTCGTACCCTCATGAATACACTATTGCACCATATGTCGTGTACAGAATACTACCCCCATCATTACAACACAGAGAGCAACCAATAGAGATGTCCCATTATCTAAAAATCATTGAACTGAGGGGTTGTATAGATCATGTAACAATAACAAGTAAAATGAGATGGTTTATTGGACATTTTCAGAACAATAACAAGTAAAATGAGATGGTTTATTGGACATTTTCAGATTAGACAAGTGAGTCATCGGCTCAGGAAAATAGAAAATGAGAACAACAAAGCGGCGCCGCAAACAGCTGATCGGGTCTCAGTGATTCTGCTCCTCCACCTTGGTCCACACGCACCCTCACACCACCTGTCTTGTAACCACCTTTCCTCCACTGCCCGCTTGTTCCAGTTCTGCTGAGGTGAGTGTACAGGTTAATGCATCCCCCAGGCAGGTCTGTGTGAAGGATTAATACGCTATTGTGTATTGCCAAGGCGAGGATTTATAATTACGTGTTGTAACGCGTGACTCCCTCCCTGCCTTCCTTCCATACGTCCTGACTTCATCTATGTAATTATATGAGTCTTTGGTTTTATTGTTCTGTTGTGGCACTGTGAGAGTTTTATTCGCTGCTCAGTCCTTCATTTAGACAGTGAATGGTGATTGTGTGTGTATTCTGTATGGCAGGAAAGGGAGGATTGGACACATGGCTGGATTGCGTGATGTTACGTTAATGTTACGTTAGGTAGTCACTTGTAAACTGTTGTTGGCATCACGTAATAGCCTGTTTATTTCTGTTTTGGTAAAGGAAATATGTGTGTGTGTATGTGTGTGTATATATATATATATATTTAAGAATAAATGTGTGTGTATATATATATTTAAGAATAAATCAACGCTATGCAGGGTTCAAAATGGCCTTGGATATATGTACAAGCGGTAAAAATGGACGAGGACTGCGCGGTCATTTTCTTAGACACGGTATTTGGTAATAATGGACGAGAGTTTCACGTTCGTTTTCAGAGACACCAACTATTTTTTCTTGGTCTACAATAGGTGCTTGTTCTAATGGTGCTAGTTCTATTTTGCGCAAAAAAAAAAATAAAAAATAAAAAATAATAATAAATAAATAAATAAATAAATAAACCTAACCTAACCTTATGTTTTAAAGAAACCTAACCTAACCTTAACCACAAAATACATATTTTTTTTCTTTTTTTTCTTTTTTTTTCTCGCAAAATAAAATTAGCAGCATTACAACAAGCACCTATTGTAGGCCAAGAAAAAATAGTTGGTGTCTGAAAACGAACGTGAAACTCTCCTTCATTATAACCCAGTATTTTTTCCTTGCCGAAAAGTAGTGCTATGTGCTATGCTATGCTGTGTTATTAGTTTATTCCTTATTGGTAAAGATTTTCCTTATCAAATCAGGTGTTGTATGTGCGGTGGTAATATTCCTATTATATTATTAATATTCCTACAGACATGTATAGGAATATGCCACAAATAAGGTATTTAAGGGTAAATATAACCTTATTTACTATTAAATATGTCTCTATATCTGGGATAATAAGTAAACAGCCGCCCAGTTGGTTCCTGAACGCTGATTGGGTGACAACGTAGGTAGACCCCTGATTGGCTCTTGGGAATCCTGAGGTTACGAGTTGCCGATTACGTATTTAAAACTAATAATCGCTTTTTTATTCGTGCACTGATATAGGATTGCATAGCCTTGTTGAAAACCCAGCTTTTTTTTTTTATGAATTTGCATAAAAAGTCTCCGATATTTAATGTCTACGTAAAAAATATATGATGCAATCATTTAGTAACACTGTACAATTTAACGATATTTTGTTGATAATTCTTTTTTTACACTAAAAACGGGGATTTTTGTGTTTTAATATATTTCGATATTTCCGCATCCTTTTATGTATAAATCGCGAGCTTGGTGGATGTATTTTTTTTTTTTTGTCTGAGGGGGTATTTGTTCACACTAACGTCTACCTTATTATTCATTCTAGTAAAGCTGTGAGGTTATTTGTGTGTGATTAGCTATGCCTACAGTCGCAGTGTGTTTGTGTGTGCCTATGTGACGTTTTTTCGCGTTTTTAGTGAAGGAATACGGCTGACTCAGTGGTTGAAAGGGTCAAATTATCGAAAAAACAAAGCATGTTTTACTACTTGGTTTCAACACTGAACTAGGATCTGTTACTGTTTATAAGATATACACATCATATACTATTTGCCCATATTTTTTCACGAATTATAAGAGCTTCGCTGAAAAGTCGATCTGTGTTGTGGTGAATTTAAGGCTTTTTAGGGCATATTTTGATACCCAATATTTTTTAATTCTTCGTTATTTCATTGTTTGTTTAGGCTTATTGTGTCCTATTTATCTTTATTTTACTTTATCCGTGTTGATTTATTATTATTCTATGTATATGATGTGTTTTGGTTAATGAAGGGATAAGGTGCTGGGCTGCCGCCGGCAAGCCACCGTCCTGTGACGTCACGGTGTGTTTACATGTTGGGGCCGCAGGGGGTGTTCATGGCTATGGGATCATTACTAGCCTTATAACACGGGATAACTGGCTGTATGCAAGGCTGAGCAAAGGTAAATAGGGAGAATTTGAATGCAGAAACCCGAAAATAGGCTCAAATACGTGTAATATTGTCTGTTATAGCTATACAGAGAGAGGAATTATGATTTCTTACGTCCATTATTTGCTATTATGTAGGTCATGTATGTCTGTTAGTGTCCCAGGAACTAGGCCTACCCCGTGTTTAGGCCTATGCCAGGCTATTCTAGCTCTATGCCAGTATATTAGAAGGGGGGGGGGCGTATATGCCTAAAATACGGGGCGGCCCCCGGTTAAAATCAGAACTACCTCGTGTAGGTCTCACGGCCTCTTGTAGCTTCCTTATTTTTCTTATGTTTGGGTGAATCATGACATGTTGTTTCTTATGTTGTCCTCAGATCACAGCCTGCACAGCACAGCACAGCGCCACCTGTCAGACCGCCGCACAGTAGCATCACACACACTACTTCCTCACCTGTGTCGTTACTCGTTAGATGAACAGCACAAGGAAGTGATGGCGTCCTCAGCAGAAGTGGTACAACCGGCAAGTGACCTACAGCCTGCCACTGCCCCCCTCCCGCCGCATGGGGTGGGGCGGGGGCTGTGGGCACGTCCCTCACACCCGCCAGTCCTTGGGGGAAGGTCTCGGCTGTCACCCCACAAGAGCCTTCCCCTAAGTCCTTCCATGAACTCATGTCAGAGGAGCTTGCCTTGGATATACAACAAAAGTGAGTGTATTTTGCGGGCTTTTTGTTACTTTTTTTTTTGCCATTAGCCATTCCTTTGTAATGTAGAAAATAAAAAGAATACTTAGTTGTATTTTTCAGGGCCTGAGCTACACTCGTATGGTCCCGTATCCATATCTACATATTAATTTGCTTCCTTAGTGCCGAATGTTGGCCGAAGCCACCACCCCGGGACTATAATTCTTGCGGTATTTATGCGGTTACTTCCTTCATTCGCTACTACAGCACCTTTCCAAACACTTTCAAAGAGTGCTGATACATCCTTGATTAACCGCATCATTTTTTAGTTATTATTTTAGTTAGCTTCCAGACGTAGGGTTATGTAGCACTATGTAGCCTTATGTAGCACTCTATGTAAGCTTTCCAGATGTAAGGTTATGTAGCACTATGTAGCCTTATGTAGCACTCTATGTAAGCCTTCCAGACGTAGGGTTATGTAGCACTATGTAAACCTTCCAGACTTAGCCTTATGTAGCACTATGTAGCCTTATGTAACACTCTATGTAGCCTTATGTAGCACTATGTGATCCTCCACCCATACAGGGAGACGCAGGCCTACCACCTCTCCCTCCTGAACGAGAAGGAAGACTACAGTGACTTCATCAAGCCCAAGGAGGAAGTGTCCAACGACCTCTACTTGGCCCAGGTGTTGCAGTACGAGTATGACCGAGAGTACGACCAGCAGGTGAACAGGGAGGAGAAACTGGTCAACGGAAACTCTAAAGGTACGTAAAATGGCTCGTACATATATTCGTCTAGCCCCTTGAGGCCCAGAACGTAATTTCCATTGTAATTTGGCTACCTATACATAATTTTTTGTGAATATAAGCAATATTTTATAGATATGACCTGTTTAGTATCTTTTGTCCACTAGCTGATTTGATATGTTAAGCTACTTTTCGTAATTTTATGGCTAACAACAGACAATTTTATATAGCAGAGGAAAGATCTGGGCGTGAAGGGGTTAATAGTGTCTTTGTCCTTTTTTGTTGTTGCCTATAGTGCCTGTAGGCTATTTAATCTATTATGCTTTTATGTTTTATTTATTCCTGCAGTGTCCGTGTCGTTCAACAAGTTCAAGATCTGCCCCTCCTGGTACGGGCCGGACAGCGACGACGAACCGGAGGAAATCGATGAAGAGAACCGAGCCATTGACTCCTTTGAGGTGGGCAAGAAGAATCTGTTTTTCCCCTGAGTAATTTAATCTCCTTCCTCCAACCAATACACATCCTTCATCTGATCTAACCATCCTGCTGTAACATCCCATTCCTCTCCCCTTCCCTCACTGTTTCACTCATTCTCTCTAACCCCTCCCATTTTTTATGCTTTGCCATAGTGCCATGTGACCTCTGATGTCTGGCACATTATCCCTTTTTTGGCATTAACCCCTTCACGCCCAGATCTTTCCTTTGCTATAAAAAATTGTCTGTTGTTAGCCATAAAATTACGAAAAGAAGCTTACTATGCCAAATTAGTTAGTGGACAAGGATACTAAACAGGTCATATCTATATAATATTGCTTATATGCATCAAAAATCGTCGTATGGTGGTCAAATTACAATGGAAATTACGTCCTGGGTCTCAAAGGGTTAATTCAATTCAATTCACAGACTGAGGTTATGTTTCCCTCATTTCCCCATTCCTCCCCGCCAGGCTAGGGAGCGCAAGGAACCGGTCATCCCTGCGTGCGGCTACGTGAAGCACGGTGAGAAGATGATCACCAAGCACGACCTGACCATCTGCGGCAGGAAGAACGCCGCCCGGATCATGAACCTCCGCCGGATCAACCGGGGATCAGAGACAACCCAGGTGGATGGCGGGTAATTTGACAAGAATAATCTCCAAGAAGGTACTGTTTCTAGTATGGTGGGTGTTAATTTGTTAAAGAGCAGGATGAAGTCTCCATTAATAAGTGAATGTTTTGTGTCTATGGTAATCTGACTTACTTCGACGTTTCTCTTTAGGTTATTTGTAGTGAAGTTTCGTATGTATTACCTGTAAAAAAGTGAATTTTGTGTGATACCAGGTTGTGAGAGTGTTTATTCTATGTACTGCTTGCCCTCACACTTTCTTAATATCGCTGTTGTTTTCTATGTAATGTCCTTGAAGACAAATGACTGACTGTGTGTTGCTCTATTCTGCGCCCTACTGTGACTATGACTGACTGTGTGTTTGCTTCTATGTCACTGCCTTGCCCTCACATGTACCTAATGACTGACTGTGTGTTTGCTTCTATGTCACTGCCTTGCCCTCACATGTACCTAATCCCCCGGCAGGTGTACAACAAGCTGTGCCGCTCTGCTATGGGTGATATGCGCCGGAAGAACCGCGTCCACGATAAGGTGAGGCCGGGAACTCTTTGGGTCTAAGGCATCTGTTTGTTTGTGTCCATAGCTATGTTATTTATAGTAGTAGTGGTAGTAGTAGAAGTAGTAGTATGTAGTAGTAGTAGTTGTGGTAGTAGTATGTAGTAGTAGTAGTAGTGATAGAAGTAGTGGTAGGTAGTAGTGGTAGTAGTAGTAAAAGTAGTAGATAGTAGTAGTGGTAGTAGTAGTAGTAGTAGTAGTAGTAGTAGTAGTAGTAGTAGTTTAGTGTGGCTTGGTGACTAGCAATGAGTGAGGAAAATTGTTTGTGTAAATATGTATTAAGTTTTTTGGGACCTATTCCATCACTGTATTCTATTTCTTCTTTGGATTTCACATGTAATGGACAGCAAAATTGAGTTATATGGGAAAAAAAAGAAGGAAATTGTGTTAGTTTATTTATTATTCATAGAGACAGGAGTAACATTGACATAGAGACAGGAGTAACATTGACATAGAGACAGGAGTAACATTGACATAGAGACAGGAGTAACATTGACATGGAGACAGGAGTATAGATGGATGGATCTTAGAACATTTTTGAAGGTTATTTTTTGAGATCATTATTTTTATTATTATTTACATTATTATTATTTCCATTTCCATCATTATTATTTGAATCCATTATTATTTGGTACATTATTTCCCGGGTCCAGGTTGAGAAGGCCACGTCCGAGATGGCCCTGGACCCCCGGACTCGCCTGCTGATCTTCAAGATGTTGAACAATGCCGTGCTGGAGGCTATGAACGGCATCATCAGCTCCGGCAAAGAGGCTGTTGTCTTCCATGCCCAGGGTGGCGAGTGAGTATTGGGTGGGCGGTGGTGGTGGGCGGCTGTGATAAAAAGCTTAAATTTAAAAAAGAAATAGGGAAAAACTGGTTCACAAATAGGGTGGTAAATGATTGGAATGGACTCGGTCGTCAGGTAGTTAGTGTGGAGTCATTAGAGAGCTTTAAAAGGAGGCTTGACAGCTTCATGGATGGGGATGAAAGGTGGATGTAGGTAGCGTTAAGTAACAGGAACTACCACGTGTAGGCCTTATTTTCTTATATTCTTTTTCTTCACTCCCTCCGTCACCCCAGGATGGAGGACGGGCCGCTCCCTGAGAACTGCGCCGTGAAGGTGTTCAAGACGACCCTGACAGAGTTCAAGACACGAGAACGTTACATCAGGGAGGACTACCGCTTCAAGGACAGACTCTCCAAGAACAACTCACAGAAGGTGCTGATGGCGCTGGCGTAGGCTTGACTGAGGGAAGCATTTGGGTTTGGGTTCAATTATGTAGTCGTTCAGGAAGCATTTGGGTTTGGGTTCAAGTATGTAGCCGTTCAGGAATATGTTCCTGTCATATGCTGCAAGGAAAGAATATAACAGCAGTAGACTCATGATATTAAAAAATCAGCCTTTGTGTAGCCCAGTTGCCTTGGATTTTTTTCTTTCTCATACTACTGGCCTGATCCCAAACAAACAGAGTGGCATATAACAAAATGTGATTAGTGTCTTTTTGTCTTTTAATGCAGGCAACTGGGCTACACAAAGAAACTTACCTTAGCATGCCAACAGCAATGATTTCTTCCCTCAGTTGATTCATCTTTGGGCGGAAACTTACCTTATTAGAAAAATGTATTTGATCTTTATCTTGATATTACAGGTGGCCTTTTCTTCATAGGCCAGTAAAACAAATGAGTATAAAAGGTGGTAGGGAAACTCAGGACGAATCAGAAACACTACTATGTATATTCCCTAACGTTTTGACACGCGTCTTCTACAGAGAGAATGGAAGAAGATGCTTGTCGAAATGTTAGAGAACATATATGTATAGTGTTCCTGATTTTCCCTACCACCTTTTATAAACTGACTTAACTTATTAACATACTGACAACAATGTTTTCTTCGGTCAGTTGATTCGTATGTGGGCCGAGAAGGAGTACCACAACCTGCGTCGCCTGCACCGCGCCGGCATCCCGAGCCCCAAGCCGGTGCTGATCAAGAAGCACATCCTGGTCATGTCCTTCATCGGAGAACAGCACAAGGCGGCGCCCAAGCTGAAGGAGGCGCGGCTGTCCCTTGCCGAGCTGTGTGTGGCGTATGAACAGGTGGTGGAGGTAAGGCGGTGTCCCTGTGTTTATTATTTATTGTATTTTGTAATATTGGTAAGTGTGATAATTGTGTGTGGCGTATGAACAGGTGGTGGAGGGAGGTGGTGTCACTGTGTTTATTGATTATTGCATTTTGTAATATTGGTATTTGTGATAAGTGTTAAGAGCTATCCATTTGGTTATTTTTATTTATTTATTTATTTATTTAGTCTATAATTTATTTTGTTATATTTGTTGTGGGTCCTCAGGCGATGGTGAAGATGTTCCACGGCTGCCACCTCGTCCACGCCGACCTGAGTGAGTACAACATCCTGTGGCACGAGGAGAAGTGCTGGATCATAGACCTTGGCCAGGCTGTGGAGCCCACACACCCACACGCCCTCCACTTCCTCCATCGAGACTGCACCAACATTATAAGGTGGGTGGAGGGAGAGCGTGGACATATAGTCTATTTTTTTAATGAGGCAAATATTATGGAAGGGGCGATTAAGGAATATCTGGAAGTATCATGTCATTGTGAATTGGCTGAAATAGGGACTTCTAATCATTGTAACTGAAAACTGCTAGGAACTAATTTACAATGAAATCTATTTTGCAAAAAAATATTACAAATTTTGCAAGGGGAATGCCTTGCAAAATTTGCAATATATTTTGAAAAATAGATTTCCTTGTAAATTAGTTCCTAGCAGTTTTCGGGCATGCTGAACACGAATCTGGAATCAGTTTTCAGTTACAATGATTAGAAGTCCCTATTTCAGCCAATTCACAATGACATGATACTTCCAGATATTCCTTAAAAATCACAAATAAAAAAAATCACAAGTTAAAAAAAAGTGTAGTGAGGTAGTCAGGATCAGATCAGATAGTCATCACAGATCAGTCGTGGGGTAGTTAGTGCGGAGTCAATAGGGAACTTTAAAAGGAGGCTAGACAATTTCATGGATAGGGATGAAAGGTAGATGTAGGTAGTGTTAAGTAACAGGAACTACCACGTGTAGGTCTCACGGCCTCTTGTAGCTTCCTTATTTTCTTATCTTCTTATGTTGTATCTCCGCAGGTTTTTTAAATCCAAGAGAGTTCCAGAACTGCCTTCGCCTCTGAAGCTGTTTGAGTTAGTGAGTGGAATATCTCTGCCGGGCCCGGAGGAGTCTGCCGAGAGAATGGTGAGTGAAGATTGTTGCCTTTTGGTTTATATACACACACGTTTTCAGTAATAATAATAATAATAGTAATAATAATAATTTTATTCTCACCCGAAGGCATACAAAAACAAAATATATGACGAGGGATGACTTATACTGAGCAATAATTATATAACTAACTCTATAATAATAATGATAATAATAATAATAATAATAATAATTTTAATATCACCCGGAGGCATACAGGCAAAAAAGCAACAACAACAAGACAGTTAACTTATATATGCAATAGCAAGTTTCTTTTTCTAAATAAGAGTTAAGTTACATTTCTTTCAGTGCCAAAAATATGAAAAAACCTAAGATGAAATTTTTGGTCTTTGCAGATTGAGGAAAACCTATTTTCTTATCTTAGAATAGCAATAGCAAGTTTTTTTTTTTTTATATATATATATACGAGTTAAGTTAGACTTCTTTCAGTGCCAAAAATGTTAAAAAATTGAGACTTTTATATACTTATTATCTCAGAATGGCAAATAGCAAGTTCCTTTTTCTATATACGAGTTAGGTTACATTTCTTTCAGTGCCAAAAATGTGAAGAAAAACTTGAAGATGACAGGAAGTACCATGTGTAGGTCTCACGGCCTCTTGTAGCTTCCTTATTTTCTTATGTTCTTATGAAATTTTTTGGTCTTTGCAGATTGAAGAATACGAAATCCACCAGGAATTATGGCGCGAGGGCATGAACAACTTAAGCGACCAATTTGAGTTTTTGTGGCAGGAGATACAGGCCGAGGAGAGGCGGTGTAAAGGGCTGAAGAAGGAGGAGGAAGAGGAAGAGGAGGAGGAGGAGGAGGAGGAGGAGCTAATACAAGAACTCGAGGCATCCGTAAGTTTTCTTGATTCATGGAAGAAAAAACAGAATGGGTGGAGTAAAAAGATTGCCTTATTAACCCCTTCACGCCCGGATCTTTCCTTTGCTATAAATATAATGTCTGTTTGTGATAAAATTACGAAAAGTGATTGACTATACCAAATTAACTAGTGGATATGGATACTAAACAGGTCATATCTATAAAATATTACTTATATTCATGAAAATCGTCTAATGGTACCCAAATTACAATGAAAATTACGTTCTGGGCCTCAAGGGTTACTCCTGTATGCAGTCTTCCATCCTGGCCATTATTCTTGTACATATCTTATGCATCTTATCTTCTACACCACAAATGCCATAAGTGTAATTTAGAGAACTTCATAGATTTAAATTTTTTTTTATAGAGAAATTCTTTAGAAAAATTTAGTTAGAGAGCTTCAGTTTTTTATTTTACATATTTTATTCATCTTATCTTCTACACTTTAAAATGCCATCAGTGAAATTTAGAGAGCTTCATATTTGTATTTTTTTATATAGAGAAATTTAGTTGGAGAAATTTAGTTACAGAGCTTCATAGTATTTTATTTTTTTCCATTTGAATATGTAAAGGAGTCTGGATAAATTCATGGATGGGGAAGAGAGGTGGATATAGGTAGATTTAAGTAACAGGAACTACCTATGTGTAGGTGTCACGGCCTCTTGTAGCTTCCTTATTTTCTTATGTTCTTATGTCCTAACTCCTAAGCATCCTTCAATTCATCGATACGGGACTCATGAACGCCTGGAAGAAAAGGTTTTGGCCCGTGGCAAGTCGCTGTGTGAGTGGGACAAAAAAGCAACCCGTTCGGTCCCTGAATCTCCTGGACACTGCGGGCACCCTCCTTCTTCCTTATTTTCTAATGTTCTTATGTTCTTATGAATGTATTTTCTGCACTTACAGGAAGGTAAAGAGGACTCAGAAGGCGAGTGTCGTGGCATTAACACATGTTCCGGGGGAGAGGAACCACCAGGGGCCGGGCTTGAAGGGGATCCCCAGACCTTTCCAGGGGATGATATGACCCCTGCCACCACCTCTGATCCTCCTACTCCACCTCTCAACCCTCCACCTACCACCCAAGGAAGCAAAGGGGGAGTTAAGTGGGTTGACAAGCAGGCCAAGAAGAAGAAAAGTAAAAACAGGAAAAATAAGTAACAGCTGGGCTTAGGAATTAGTTGAAGTGGCCATGGTATTAATGCAGGCTGAGCTACCGATGATACAGCAGAGTGTGGGACTTGTACTGCCTCAGACCCAGACACCCACCTAGGCAGGGCAGGATCAGAGGTGCCCAGGATAGCACTGGAGACTGTATGGTATGTTGCTTCCTGTATTGTATTTTTGTAGTGTGTTGAGTCGTGGTGTCTGTGGTGTGTTGTCTTGAGGCCGGGTCAAAGACATCGTAGGCCCTGTTGTGTCTGTCCCTCCAGTACATGTTTTGATGCTCCTGTTGGGTGTTGGAGGAGAGGATGTGTCTTGTGGAGATGTGTCGGACGTCTTAAAATGCTGATGTGCAGATTCGGATGTAAACTTTAAAAGGATGGATGGAGGAGAGGATGTGTCTTGTGGAGATGTATCGGATGTCTACAGGTATCGGATGCCTTAAAATGCTGATGTGCGGATTCGGATGTAAACTTTAAAATCGCGGATGCTGATGCGGATGTCTGATGACTATATCCTCGCGGCTGTGGATTATTTTTGCACAGGAATTTGGTTTATATGAGACCCCGCATTCCCCTTCTAGGTTAACCAGCCACCTAACCCTCCTTGTAAGCCTAACATATGTTAACCTACCTACACATTCTTTTTCATTTGCAGCAAAAATGTTACTAAGAAAAGTTGCTTGTAATGATGAGAACTGCATGAAAGATTTATCATAAGCGCGGATACAGATGGACGTTAACCCCTTCACGCCCAGATCTTTCCTTTGCTATAAAAAAATTTGTCTTACCCATAAAATTACGAAAAGTAACTTAATATACCAAATTCGTTAGTTGATAAAGATACTAAACAGGTCATAGCTATTACATTTTGCTTATATTCACAAAAAAATTGTCTAATGGTATCCTAATTACAAGGGAAATTACGTTCTGGCTCTCGAGGGGTTAAAAACTTGTCGGATGCGTCTATCCGATACATCTCTCGTGTCTTGTGAAGGGTTTGGGGTGCGAGGGAGGGGTGACGTGACCTGTGTTTTGAGGTGAGAGTTAGGGGTGACGTGACCTGTGTTTTGAGGTGAGAGTTAGGGGTGACGTGACCTGTGTTTTGAGGTGAGAGTTAGGGGTGACGTGACCTGTGTTTTGAGGTGAGAGTTAGGGGTGACGTGACCTGTGTTTTGAGGTGAGAGTTAGGGGTGACGTGACCTGTGTTTTGGTGAGAGTTAGGGGTGACGTGACCTGTGTTTTGAGGTGCAAGGGAGGGGTGACGTGACCTGTGTTTTGAGGTGAGAGTTAGGGGTGACGTGACCTGTGTTTTGAGGTGCAAGGGAGGGGTGACGTGACCTGTGTTTTGAGGTGACGGGGAGGGGTGTCGTGACCTGTGTTTTGAGGTGCGCGTTAGGGGTGACGTGACCTGTGTTTTGAGGTGCGCGTTAGGGGTGACGTGACCTGTGTTTTGAGGTGCGAGGGAGGGGTGACGTGACCTGTGTTTTGAGGTGACTGGGAGGGGTGATGTGACCTGTGTTTTGAGCAGGGAGGGAGGCACCTCACCCCCCTTGAGGTGCGGCAGGAAAAGGTTGTTGTTATTATCATAAGTACTTTATTGCCTTGATCTTTTAACTTATTTAAAAATTTGATTGACTAATTGTTATTCGCTTAAGAAAAATTTGAACAAATAGAATCTGAAAAAAGTATCCTACACTGTATTTAAAGTTTGTATTATACTTTCTTTGCAGAGAGTATGATCTGGTGAAGGGTGGTGAACTTTGTCTTAATTGTTATGTGAGCCTTGTAATGGTGGTGTTGGCAATTATTGTATGTTGATATTCTGCCTCCTTGATCTACCATTTCAGCCTCGGCTCTCACTAACAAAGTTATCGTGATCACTGCACTCGCGTTATTCAGTTGTATTTTTTTCTCTGTGTTCTAAGGCAACACATGGACTGATGTTAATTTTGGTCATAATGAGTTAGTAAGTACTTTGTTTCCATGGAATACAACTGCGACTATTAAAATTTAACAAATTATGCCGCAGTATTTTTGAAGACAAACCGAACCATTATACATAGTGGTGTATAGTGGTATAGGGATTACGTCCTACCTCTTGACACACACGCACTGTGACGCGTGGAAAAAAAAAAAAAAAAAAAAAAAAAAAAAAAAAAAATGGAAGGTGCTACCATTGGAAAGGCACACAAACACACACACTGAGCTGCGCGTTGCCACCCTGCTAACCCTTCCCCCTGCCTGACGTTTGAATCCTGCGGGTCCTGCGGCATACTACCTCCATGGTCCCGTTCCACTTCCCAACCACCACCACCTCCACCACAAAGGACACCATCATGCCGTGACCGTGACCACCTCCCCCCTGCCGTGATCACCCTCCCCCCCTGCCGTGACCACCCTCCCCCCCTGCCGTGACCACCCTCCCCCCCTGCCGTGACCACCCTCCCCCCTGCCGTGACCACCCTCCCCCCTGCCGTGACCACCCTCCCCCCCATGCCGTGACCACCCTCCCCCCATGCCGTGACCACCCTCCCCCCTGCCGTGACCACCCTCCCCCCTGCCGTGACCACCCTCCCCCCTGCCGTGACCACCCTCCCCCTGCCGTGACCACCCTCCCCCCTGCCGTGACCACCCTCCCCCTGCCGTGACCCCCCCTCCCCCCTGCCGTGACCCCCCTCCCCCCTGCCGTGACCACCCTCCCCCGGCCGTGACCCCCCTCCCCCCCTTCCGTGACCACCCTCCTCCCCAGCGTACCCTGCCACTGAGTACCTTAATATATATAGATACCCTATATCTATATATAGATACCCTACCCTGCACGCTCCTCCCCCCTGCCGTGACCCCCCTCCCCCTGCACGCTCCTCCCCCCTCCTCCCCTGGCCACCCTGCACGCTCCTCCCCCTCCCTGCCTGCACCTTCCCCTACACCCTCCTACCGTGATTCTACCTCCTCCCCTGACTACCTACCACGCCCTCCCCCCTGCACGCTCCTCCCCTGGCCACCCTGCACGCTCCTCCCCTGTCCAGTGTCCACCCCACATCCCTCTCCCTCTGCCGTCACCCCCACTCTCCCCTAACCACCCAACAAGGCACAGGAAGAACCAATTTAGCAGATGGGAGGCATTGAGTTACGCCGTAAATACTAACACTTAAATCCCTACGAGTGGTCGAGCATATCAAACAAGAAAAACTAACTTCAACTACTACTACAACTACTACTACTTCTAACTACTATTTCTATTATGCCAACGGAAAGCTATGGCCTCGAAAGCCTAAGCATATCGCCTGGTGCTCAGTGACAAGCTATAAATCGGTGCATCTCCCACGGACTCTAAGGTAATCAGCGCGACATGGCAACCGTACCTATCAGACACTTACGCAACGCTAGATCGTGAACGCAGAGAAAAAGCTACGGTAGTTAATAGTTCAAGTAGCGATGGTTTGATGTATAGTCTACGTACTGTAGTTGTTTTTTAAGAGATGTGCTTTCAAGGAGTGTGTGTTAAAGGTGGTAAGTGAGCGTTGGCATCCGTAGAGCCTTCACTATTGTCCCAGCACGGTAGCTCCAAGGTACAGTACCTGACCCTACCCTGACGCGCTGACGGAGTGTCGATCGGAGGAGACGCCAGTGACCTCAGTGAAAGACCCAGCGTGCACCGCACCGTTCAGGTGTAACAGGTGATTAGAACATAAGAAAATAAGGAAGCTACAAGAGGCCACGAGACCTACACGTGGTAGTTCCTGTTACTTAACCCCTTGAGGCCCAGAACGTAATTTCCATTGTAATTTGGCTACCATTAGACGATATTTAGTGACTATAAGCAATATGTTATAGCTATGACCTGTTTAGTATCCTTGTCCACTAACTAATTTGCTATATTCAGTGAATTCGTAATTTTATGGCTCGACAATAGATGATTTTTTATAGCAAAGGAAAGATCTGGGCATGAAGGGGTTAATAAGTTAATACTACCTACATCCACCTTTCATCCCCGTCCATGCCTCCTTTTAAAACTCCCTGTGCCCGTGTGGAGGTAATTAAGTAAACAGTGGTAACTCCCATCACTGTAGACATGTACGTGGCACTTTTCAAGCATGTGGACATTCTTATGAGGCACTGGTAAATTTTGTGGCACTGAATAAGTGGTGGTGTGGTGGTGTGGTGGGTGCAGAGCTGAGTGGGGTGGTTTGACAGACTATATAAATTTGAGGTGAGGCGGCAGCGCGTGTTATAGTAGTAATGAATCAGTGACATGCTTAATTGTGACAGGACCAGCCCGTATACGGCCTTGTGAGGTGAGTCTACGAGTTGGGTGATGTTACTAGGGTAGCTAGGACCTATCTATCTTCCTTGGGTAGTGCGACACGGGTAGTACAAGGTAGTACCTTGGGCCAACACCTTCGTATCTGACTATTGTATCCCTTTAACCACTTCAAAACTTCTATCAGCCTCCTTGTAAAACTACCTACATATATTGACTCCGCACTAACTACCTAATCGTAGTTTAATCTAACACACGTTCCTAGTTCCCTTGTTAACAGACTTATAGTGACGGTACTACCAAGGCAGAGCATTTTTTAAGCAAATCTTACTGGGCGACATTCTTTGGATACCCAGAATGGTGGTATTTATAGCTGTTCAGATACAGCTTTTTGGTAATATCATCTTACCCATTTTGTATGGTATGTTGTGTCAGCCCTCCCCTCCCTTTCCATCCTGAGTTTATGAATCTTCCAGTGGCACCAACAACTCAAACATCGATGGGTTATAGATGGCTCCACAATATGATATAGGCAATAATAGAAGAAATAGATATAAATAAAGATCAACATTTTTTATGCAGTAATAAGAATGTACTTCCGGATCTTGCACACACAGACATGATGAGCCATTGCATCCCAGAAGGATTTTATGAATAAATATCTTGTCGCCCAGTAGCTTAAATATGTCCTTACTGGGCGACAGTTTTTTTTATCAGTGGGCAGACCTTATGGTCGCCCAGTTATAATGTAAACAAATGCTCTGCGTCAGTGAGCACGTGAACAGGGAGCGAGATTAGCTTATGGGCGCAGGCGGGTTGACTTTTCTTTATAGGCCGTGTACGCAGTCCTCGTCCATTTTTACTAAAAATGACCGCAGTCCTCGTTCATTTTTACCAAAAATGAGCGCGCAGTCCTCGTCCATTTTTACCAAAAATGAGCGCGCAGTCCTCGTCCATTTTTACCAAAAATGAGCGCGAAGTCCTCGTCCATTTTTACTAAAAATGACCGCGCAGTCCTCGTCCATTTTTACCAAAAATGACCGCACAGTCCTAGTCCATTTTTACTTAAAATGAGCGCGCAGTCCTTCGTCCATTTTTACCAAAAATGATGCAGTTTAGTATTATTTCGGTAGTAGGCATTATGGTATTATTTCGCATTATGGTATTATTTCGGTAGTGGGCATTATGGTATTATTTCGGTAGTGGGCATTATGGTATTATTTCGGTAATGGACATTATGGTATTATTTCGGTAGTGGGCATTATGGTATTATTTCGGTAGTGGGCATTATGGTATTATTTCGGTAGTGGGCATTATGGTATTATTTCGGTAATAGATATTATGGTATTATTTCGGTAGCGGGCATTATGGTATTATTTTGATAGTGGGCATTATGGTATTATTTTGGTAATTGGCATTATGGTATTATTTCGGTAGTGGGCATTATAGTATTATTTCGGTAGTGGGCATTTTGGCATTATTTCGGTAGTGGGTATTATGGTATTATTTCGGTAGTGGGCATTATGGTATTATTTCGGTAGTGGGCATTATGGTATTATTTCGGTAATGGACATTATGGTATTATTTCGGTAGTGGGCATTATGGTATTATTTCGGTAGTGGGCATTATGGTATAATTTCGGTAGTGGGCATTATGGTATTATTTCGGTAGTGGGCATTATGGTATTATTTCGGTAGTGGGCATTATGGTATTATTTCGGTAGCGGGCATTATGGTATTATTTTGATAGTGGGCATTATGGTATTATTTTGGTAATGGGCATTATGGTATTATTTCGGTAGTGGGCATTATGGTATTATTTCGGTAGTGGGCATTGTGGCATTATTTCGGTAGTGGGCATTAAGGTATTATTACGGTAGTGGGCATTATGGTATAATTTCGGTAGTGGGCATTATGGTATTTTCGGTAGTGGGCATTATGGTATTCTTTCGGTAGTGGGCATTATGGTATTATTTCGGTAGTGGGCATTATGGTATTATTTCGGTAGTGGGCATTATGGTATTTTTCGGTAGTGGCATTATGTATTTTATTTCGGTAGTGGGCATTATGGTATTATTTCGGTAGTGGGCATTATGGTATTATTTCGGTAGTGGGCATTATGGTATTATTTCGGTAGTGGGCATTATGGTATTGCTTTGTATTGTTAGGCTATGGTATTATCCCTAGGGGCATTTGGTACTTCTTTCGGTAGTGGGCAGTAGTATTCATTTGATAGTGGGCATAGGTAATCTCGGTAGTGGCATTAGGTATTATTTCGGTAGTGGAATCATGGTTATGGCTTATTATTTCGTTAGCAGTATGTAATTAGATGTAGCGAATACGAGTGAGAAGGGATGTCTAGAGTCTAGGAATTTTGCCAAGCACTCGACGTTCACTTGAGTTTAACGCCAGTGAATTGCCCTTGAAAGGAGATGAAATGTTTGTTAAACTAGAGAGTAGACATGACTTAACTGGTGAATTCCTGCCAGGCTAATAATGTATTACTAGGGTTAGATGCTTTGGGACCAGGCCAGCGTACTAATTAGAGGGCACTACAAAGTACGAGTGTGAGGACAAAGGGGACAAGGAAAATTTAAGAAGCACTCATATGTAAGCGCCGTGTGGGAAAAGAATGATACGCTTGTAATGTATTTAATTAAATATATTTTAACTAATTTAACTGTACTTCACTTGGTAATTATTATACATTCACAAGTGATCTTAATATTAAGTCTTCCTTCCCTCCCAGCGATACGCACGCGAAATGCTCAAGTCGTTATCCTAATATAGTTTACTATCTTTGGTAACTTCGGTTGCACTGTCACCACATTAACGATACGCACATGTAATGCTCAAGTCGTCATCCTAATCTAGTTTACTATCTCTGGTAACTTCAGTCGCACTGTTACCCCTTAACGATACGCACATGTAATGCTCAAGTCGTCATCCTAATATAATGTATACGTAGTCTATCCCACTTCCAACTGTTTCCCTCTCACTTATTTTTCTATTTCCTTCTTTCTCCTTTGTCCTCACACGGCTGGCTGTGACATGTTGTAGTTGCCCCCTCTGCTAATTTATGAGCGCTTGGCCCCCTGGTCCGCCAACAGCATCCTACCTTGGGACCCTAAGTAATACACTTTATTAGTCCTGGTCAACAAAAGGAATCACCAGTAAGTCATGTCTACATCTCTAGTTAACAAACATTTCATAACATACCTTTATCAAGGGCGAGAATATCACCTCCCCACAGGCGACTTAACTCAATGAACGTCGCGCTGCTTCTAAAATTATCCTAACCTAGAATCCCCGTTCTCACCTCGTTTCGCTACGTGTCTAATTACTACTGGCTTAAAATATAAGCCTAACCAGTGATTCAGGAATGAGGCGTGGAGGAAAATTCGTCGTTAGCTTATTGATACTTATGTGTTATTTCATCTCTTCCCCTATTAATGTAATTTCTCGCGTTACACTGTCTTCCGTATGGTGTCTCTCTGTCACGGGACAGAGATAGACTGGCGGGCAAACTGCCCTCGACCCCTCGATCGCACTTTCCTGTGACGTCAGTGCAGAGCATTTTTTAAGCAAATCTTACTGGGCGACATTCTTTGGATACCCAGAATGGTGGTATTTATAACTGTTCAGATACAGCTTTTTGGTAATATCATCTTACCCATTTTGTATGGTATGTTGTGTCAGCCCTCCCCTCCCTTTCCATCCTGAGTTTATGAATCTTCCAGTGGCACCAACAACTCAAACATCGATGGGTTATAGATGGCTCCACAATATGATATAGGCAATAATAGAAGAAATAGATATAAATAAAGATCAACATTTTTTATGCAGTAATAAGAATGTACTTCCGGATCTTGCACACACAGACATGATGAGCCATTGCATCCCAGAAGGATTTTATGAATAAATATCTTGTCGCCCAGTAGCTTAAAAATGTCCTTACTGGGCGAAAGTTTTTCTATCAGTGGGAGACCTTATGGTCGCCCAGTTATAATGTAAACAAATGCACTGTACCAAGGAACCTATCTCTTCCTTGGGTAGTACGGGCATCACCTCCGCCATGGCTGAGGGCAAGAAGGACCTCCTGCGTCAGATCCCCCGCGTCAAGCTGTGGCTGGTGCTCATGTTGACCTTGGCCTTCTCGGCGGTGCTGCACGTGGCCGCCCACCTCACCCACTCCCTCACCCTGCGTGTCGAGGCCTATCACGCCCTGTACAACGTGTTGACGCTGTGTGGCTGCCTGCTGGCTATGAAGGTGGGGGAATGCCTGTGGTAATTAATCTGCTAACCGTTTCTGTCGCAAATAGTTTTTTACCTAACCTATACCTAACCTAGCCTAGCCTTACCTAATTATCTAAAAGAAACCTGTGTGGCTGCCTGCTGGCTATGAAGGTGCGGTAATGGGGTAGGATTTAATTATTATTATTTTTTTTTTTAGGAAATTTTTGATTTTGCTTTTACGGGGAAATTTAATCACTTAACTTGTGGATATTTTTTTCCCTTCTGTACAGGTGGAAACTTTTATCACCTGTGATTTTTACCCTCTGTACAGGTGACGGACTGTGCTGATGTCCGTGGTAATTAATCTGCCAATCGTTTCTGTCGCAAATACCTTTTTTTTTTCTTTTTTTTTTCCGATAAAAATTATTGAAAAACAAATTGAACCTAACCTGACCTTTACCTATCCTATACCTAACCTAACCTAACCTAGCCTTTACCTAATTAACTATAAAAAAAAAAAAAATGATTTCCAAAAGTTTTTTCAGAAAGTTTCTGATTTGCAACATAAACGGTTAGCATGCTAATTCAAAACACATAAAACTCAGCAGAAATATAATTGTTTCGTCCACCAAATGAATTCGGTATCAAACTGGAATAATAGCGAAACTTTTTATCCCCGGTGACTTTTTTTTACGAGGAAATTTGATTTATTTTAACTCTACCGTAGATAACAGTAACAGTCGCCAGGACAACTTTTTTTTCTGTTTACAGCCGTGTGGTGGCGTTAATACTTACATTTCTACATCCATGATTTCAGGAAAGTTAGAAGGGGCTATCTGGAGAGTATGTGTCATTTTGTGTCTTCATCTGTGTCATATTAGGGCTATAAATGAACAAATGACAAAAATATCTACAAAGTGGCTACCAACAGTAGAGTCGCCATCTAGTGTTTATTTACTGAGTGTCGTACCGCTGTTGTCGTCGCCCGAAAAAAAAACGCGTAGTGAAATTTGAAACCGTCTATAGCTACTCGCAGATACAAAGCATAAAACAACGCTGAAACAGAGTAGATTATACAGTCATGATATAAACTACTGCTATCATCTTCAGTGGCACATAAAAATCAGTAGTATGCTATAATTCGTAATATTTGGCGGCTGGCGACATCACTGCAGGTGGCGACTTTACTGTTATCTACGGTAAGTGACTTTTCCCCTTCTGTCCAGGTGAGTTCGGGCCCCCAGTCTCTGCACAACACGTTTGGGTGGGCGCGTCTTGAGGTACTGTCCATGTTGACCACCCTGCTCTTCCTCACTGCTCTCTGCTTCAGCGTCTCCATCGACTCCATGCAGACCGCCCTTCACGTGGGACACCAGGTACTCACACACACACACACACACACACACACACACACACACACACACACACACACACACACACACACACACACACACACACACACACACACACACACACATATATATATAATAGATAGATAGATAGATAGATAGATGGACACACACACACACACAGATAGATAGATGGACACACACACACACACACACACACACACACACAGGTGGATAGATAGATAGATAGATGGACACACACACACACACAGATAGATAGATAGACCGATAGATAAACACAGATAGATAGATAGATAGATAGATAGATGGACACACACAAGAAATAGATAGGTAGATATATAGATAGATAGATAGATAGATGGATAGATAGATAGATAAGTAGGTAGATAGATAGATAGATAGATGGATAGTTTATTGACCACAGCAAGTATATAGTTAATAAAGATATATAACAACACATTACACAACATTTAATCATAATATATACTATAATATTTCAAATACAATCATAATATTTAAGCATGTAAGTATTCATCGTCCAATTTTTGTCTTTCCTTTCCAAATACATCGATGATTATTTATGCAGAGAGAGAGAGAGAGAGAGAGAGAGAGAGAGAGAGAGAGAGAGAGAGAGAGAGAGAGAGAGAGAGAGAAGAGAGAGTGTGTGTGTGTGACAATAATTATGACGAAAAAAAATTGATATTAAAAAGTAGAAAAAAAAGAGAGAGAGAGAGGAGAGAGAGAGAGAGAGAGAGAGAGAGAGAGAGAGAGAGAGAGAGAGAGAGAGAGAGAGAGAGAGAGAGAGAGAGAGAGAGAAGAGAGAGAGAGTGTGACAATAATTATGACGAAAAAAATTGATATTAAAAAAGTAGAAAAAAAGAGAGAGAGAGAGAGAGAGAGACGAAGAGAGGAGAGAGAGAGAAGAGAGATGAGAGAGAGAAGAGGAGAGAGAGAGAGGTGCAATATTATGACGAAAAATAAATTGATATTAAAAAGTAGAAAAAGAGGGAGGGAGAGAGAGAGGAGAGACGAGAGAGCAGAGAGAGAGAGAGAGATGAGAGCGAGAGAGAGAGAGAGTGTGCAAAATTTATGACGAAAAAACAATTGATATTAAAAGTAGAAGGGAGAGAGAGAGAGAGAGAGGGAGAGAGAGAGAGAGAGAGAAGGAGAGAGAAGTGAGAGAGAGAATAATCAATCGGACTGGTGACTTTCAGGACGCTATGCACCACCCTCTGCCCGTCTTGGCCCTCGGAGCTGTGGGTTTGACCCTTAATCAGCTTATAATAAACCCCCCTCTTCTTCTCATAGATGTAAGCATCTCTCCTCCTCTCTCATCGTCCATTCTCTCTCTCCTCATCTCTTGCTCTTTCCGCCTTTCCCTCACTTCCCTTGTCCTTGTTCCTCTTCCACTCATCTTTATTATCTCCCTCTCTCTCTCTCTCTCCTTTCTTCCTTCCTCTCTCTCTCTCTCTTCTCTCATCTCTAACATCTCTCATCATCACTCTCTCTCTCTCCTCACTCTCTCTCTCTCCTCCTCTCTCCGTCTTTGCTCTCTTCGTGTATCTTGTTTTCCTTATCGAGATTTGTGTTCTGTCTATGAGGTGAGTACGTCCTCTCTCGTTA
>JACEEZ010015804.1:147500-162500 GCA_016584305.1 Chionoecetes opilio
CAGTGATTTACGTAACATAATAGCTAGTATAATAATCTAGGCTAGTATAATCAGGGTAGAACAAGAAGTAACAGAAGCTAGTAATAGTAATAGTAATCTCGGCTGTTTAACCCCTTCACGCCCAGATCTTTCCTTTGCTATAAAAAAATGTCTGTTGTTAGCCATAAAATTACGAAAAGTAACAATATACCAAATTAGTTAGTTGACAAGGATACTAAACAGGTCATATCTATAAAACATTGCTTTAATTCACTAAAAATTGTCTAATGGTAACCCAAATTACAATGGAAATTACGTTCTGGGTCTCAAGGGGTTAATAGTAATCTCGGCTAGTAATTAGGGTAGAACAAGAAGTAATGGATTCAATTAAACTGATAAAACGTAGATTAAAAAAGTAATTGTAATAGTAATTTCGGCTAGTAATCAGGGTAGAACAAGAAGTAATGGATTCAATTAAACTGGTAAAACGTAGATTAAAAAAGTAATAGCTAGTTATAGTAATTTCGGCAAGTAATCAGGGTAGAACAAGAAGTAACGGACTCAAACTGATAAAACGTAGATTAATTAAAAAAATAGAAATAGGGTGATACAGTGAAAAACGTAGATTTAAATAAGAAATAGGGAGAAACTGGTTCACAAATAGGGTGGTAAATTATTGGAATGGACTATTGAATTATGTGGAGGTAGGAACAAACTTATGAAGATGCCAGGGAAAAAATAATGCATTGAAAACATGAATTATATATTATGGGAGGTAGGAAAAAGTTATGAATATGCCAGGGGAAAAAAAGAATGCATTGAAAACACTGATTATGATTATGTGAAGGTAGGAAACAACAGAATGAAGTTGCAAGGAAGAAAAATGTATGCGCTGAAAACATTTGATTAGATTCCGTGCTTGCGAACTTGTCAGCCTTGAACCAAAGAACCACTGGTGTATCTATATCTATACTATCTATAATTATATCCCTCGCCAAGGCCGGTTGAGGAAGATCGTGAGAGGCTATAGAGTGCCTAGATACAACGCTAACAAGGCCAACATTTATAGCTATCATAAGGTCTCATGCTTAAAATGATGCCTATGTTTACCTGATAATATGGTTAACTATGATAAAATACAACTGAAATTTAGAAGAACGTAGTATTCCCTTCTCCTTGCATCAAATATCAGTCAGTAAGCAGCAAGGGGGCAGGATTTTTCACCTTGTTAAAAAAAATAGACTATAATCATGTTGACGTGAGATGCTTTTATGAGGCACTGATGAAAACCTTAAACTTTCCTCACTTTTGGTTTCTTGAATGTCGAAAAAGTGAAGCAGGTTTTTTTTTCTTCAAATCATGCCACTAACTTTTTTCTTCAAATCATGCCACTTAACTTTTTTCTTCAAATCATGCCACTAACTTTTTTCTTCATATCATGCCACTTACTTTTTTCTTCAAATCATGCCACTTACTTTTTTCTTCAAATCATGCCACTTAACTTTTTTTCTTCAAATCATGCCACTAACTTTTTTCTTCAAATCATGCCACTAACTTTTTTCTTCAAATCATGCCACTTACTTTTTTCTTCAAATCATGCCACTAACTTTTTCTTCAAATCATGCCACTTACTTTTTTCTTCAAATCATGCCACTAACTTTTTTCTTCAAATCATGCCACTAACTTTTTCTTCAAATCATGCCACTTAACTTTTTTCTTCAAATCATGCCACTAACTTTTTCTTCAAATCATGCCACTAACTTTTTTTTTGTTCTGGAATTGCCAATGTTTGAAGTAGGTGAATCATATTATTATCACGCTATTTACTTTTGTTTAGAGTAAGCACATATTTGTTATTGGATGTGGACTTTATACCTCCTTGTCAGTTTGGGACCGGCGATCATGACATAATCAGGAGAATACCACGTGTAAAATTCGTGAAAATTCTCTCTCTCTCTCTCTCTCTCTCTCTCTCTCTCTCTCTCTCTCTCTCTCTCTCTCTCTCTCTCTCTCTCTCTCTTCTCTCTCTCTCTCTCTCTCTCTCTCTCTCTCTCTCTCTCTCTCTCTCTCTCTCTCTCTCTCTCTCTCTCTCTCTCTCTCTCTCTCTCTCTCTCTCTCTCTCTCTCTCTCTCTCCGTAAATAGAGAGATAACTAAGCCTCTATCTATACTATAAAACCTTAAAGGCGACCGCGGTAAAGCATACTGTGATGAAATTTGAGAAAATCTTGAAGGGAGTAAAATCATAGACACATTACCTTACGTATAGAAACACTTTTGATGTCATGCTTCTAATACTTTATGTTGCTAGCTAATACAGTGTACATGCGACAGGCCTGGTGATCCTAGAAGTGTGTGCAGCCATGGTTTACTGGGACGACGGTGGAGTGGTGGCCTTGTATATAGACCCCGCCCTGGCAGTCACCTCCGCGGCGCTGCTCGTCTGGCTAAGTCATCCCTACGGTAAGCCTGTTTTCTTTCACGTAAATAAGAGTAATTTTAAGGTAACGTAGATAACACTAGTCGCCACCTGCAATAATGTCGCCAGCCGCTAAATATTACGAATTATAGCATCACTACTGATTTGTATGTGCCACTGAAGATGATACACAGTAGTTTATATCATGACTGTATAATCTACCCTGTTTCAGCGTTGTTTTATGCTTTGTATCTGCAAGTATATACGGTTTCAAATTTCACTACTCGTTTTTTTTCGGGCGACGACGGCGGCGGGAGGACACTCAGTAAATAAACACTATCTGGCGACCTTATTGCTGGTCTCTCTTGTGATATTTTTGTAATTTGTTCATTTATAGCCATACTATGACACCGATAAAGACACAAAATGACACAGACTCTCCAGATAGCCCCTTCTAACTTTCCTGAAATCATGGATGTAGAAATGTTAGGTATTAACGCCACCACACGTCTGTACATCGAAAAAAACGTTGTCCTGGCGACTTTAGTGTTATCTACGGTAGACTAAATTTTAATCATGTTCTCTATCTAATGAAAATAATTATGTAACTCAAATGAGAGTAATTTTAAGGTAGATTAAAATATAATAATTTATTTCTATGCAATCAAAGTATTGATATAAAGCAGAGTGAACCGTTAACATTAAGTTGTGTGTCTACTGAGAGTAATTTTGAGTTAGAAAGACAGATGTGATTATGTTCTATACCCAATAAAGGGTTAATTATCAAGACAAATGATCGGTCTCGTTAAAAACCAAATGGGTCGACCAATTAATGAGCCCAGACTTGATCAGGAAGTCTTATTGGCGCGTCGTGCGTACTGTGATGATGGTTATGGTAATGAGGCAGGAAGCGAGGCGTCATTAGGCAAGCGGGTGACTCTTCATTATGCATGCGCTCCATCAGCCCAGGAATGCTGTCACATCCTGCTGCAGACCATCCCGGGACACATTGACGTGGAGAACTTCCAGAGCAGAGTGATGAAGCAGTTCCCGGCCATCGTCAACGTCCACCACCTTCACATCTGGACCTTCACCCCCAGCAAGGTACACACACACACACACACACACACACACACACACACACACACACACACACACACACACACACACAGGGTACTCCGTAGTGTAGCGGTTAGCACGCTCGGCTCACAACCGAGATATCCCGGGTTCAATCCCCGGGCAAAGCGAAGACAGACGGGTGGTCTTCTTAAAACCCGAGCCCCTGTTCACCCAGGAGTGAATGGGTACCGGGTGTTAGCCGGGGGTTTGTGACTCGCCTCCCGGGGTGCTGGCTTCCTCCAACACTAAGCACTAAGGATGAATGATAAAATGTAGCTATGTAGCTACGGAGACGGGACTATACGAGCGTAGCTCAGGCCCTGTAAAATACAGCTAGATGAATACACATCTTGTCAACTCTTCCCTTGGCTTCCCTTGGTCTATACGTTCGACCTTTGTTAGCGGCAAGGCCGTACATACTTTGTTACTGTAATGCCTTTGGTTTGGTGTGCAGGTGGTGGCGACGGCGCACGTGGTGTTCGGCAGCCCGCGCGTCTACCTCGCCACCAAGGCGGCGCTGCAGCAGTTCTTCCTGGACGAGGGAATCACGCAGGTTGGTGTGACATAATAGATCAACACACACACACACACACCACACGCACACGCACACGCACACGCACGCACACACACACACACACACACACACACACACACACACACACACACTTTTTTTTCTCTCTCAATCCATATACCCATCTATCCATCAATCAATCTATTTATCTATCTATCTATCTTTATTTTGCACCGGATGACCTCAGTTGTAGCGGCGTCATGGGATTACTTTAGTCATCACCATCATCACCACCACCTCCACCAACACACATATTCTCAAGACATGAACAAACATGCCACCACCATTTTATTTCCGGGCAGTGCCATTTCATTTCTCACACAACATCGCCGGGTGACTCAAATCTTCCCTTCTACAGGTGACCATACAGCCTGAGTGCCTCACCGCGCCCCCCGGCACTCAGGAGGACCCCTCGGCGTGTCTGCTGCGGTGCAAACATCAGCAGTGCCACGAGAGAGAGTGCTGCCCCTCCTGCTCCCCGCACCCCCTCCTCACCTCCGTCAGCAGCTTGGGGGGCGCGCGACACAGGACACCCACGCCAGGTAAGGAGTCAGGAAAGGAGTGGGTATGGAAGTAAGAAAATAAAAGAAGTTAGAAAGGATTGAGTGAGTAAGGAAAGGAGTAAGTAAGGAAGTAAGAAGTAAAAGAAGTAAGATAGGTTCGATTTAAATAAGGGAAGGAGTAAGGAAGGAAGGAAGGATGTAAGAAAGGAATTAGTAAGTAAGGAAAGGAGGGAATATGTTGAGAATTGTGTTATCATAATATTATCATTATTATAATCATAGGATGCTAAAATTTAATAATCCTTGATATAATTCGTTTTTTGATTTGATCCATTATGGCACAATTTTAGGTATCGTTCTCATAGGCTTCATTTTCAATAACCTCGATGTTTTTCTCCGACCTGGCTTCATTGTTTAGACTTTAGAGTAACACACTAAACTTAACTTAAACTTACTACTAACTAACTTACTTATTTACTTACTTACTTACTAACTTAAAACTTAACTTACAACTCACGTCCTTGATTCCTAACACTTGATATATGAGCGTTATTTTAGGCCTCAACTTCAGAAAAAATGCATGTACATTTATTTACCTTACATTCTTTACATTTGTTATTTACATTATTTATTCACATTACGTTATTTATTACGTTTACAACATCATTTCCAATAATTCATGTCTTTAAGTAGAGTCAATTGGTTAAGTTCTTACTGTTTATTCCTCCCAGGTGAAGGTACTGGTGGTGGCGATTGTGGTAATTGTGGTGGAAACTCAACGACACTCGACGACCACCCATCACCAAGGGAACAAGAGATACATGACGTAGGCAGCAGAAGTGACTCAAACGGAGCTTCAGAAACAAACCGCGAGAGACGGTCTGAAGGAGGCACAGAAAAAGCTATAGCACGAACACCAGACTCAACTTCTAACTCAAAGGAGAGTGAAATATCAGAGGAAAACCAAGGAGACAATATAACACCTCTTAGCTCCGGTCAGCTGCACAGGACAAGCGACCGAGGCACCGCTGGATCGAGACAGTGAGGGAGATAGTACCGCGGACAAGATGACTCCCGCTGTGTTGTTGCCGTCTGAGGAACCTACCGCCAGGACGTGTTTGCTCCAGCATCACGCCTGAGGAACTGTCTGACGAAGGGCTAACTTGAGGTACCCAGTAGATGTAGTAGATGAGAGGTACCCAGTAGATGCAGTAGATGAGAGGTACCCAGTAGATGCAGTAGATGAGAGGTACCCCATAGATGAAGTAGATGCTGTAGAACTATAAGTAACTCGTAGCCTGAGGAACTGTCTGACGAAGGGCTAAATTGAGGTACCCCGTAGATGAAGTAGATGAGAGGTACCCAGTAGATGAAGTAGAGGAGAGGTACCCAGTAGATAAAGTAGATGCTGTAGAACTATAAGTAACTCGTAGCCTGTATGAAGGAAGGCTAGAGGAACCCAGTAGATGAAGTAGATGCTGTAGAAGTAACTCGTAGATACATATACGATATATACGAGTGTGTTTGAAAAATCTCATGTTACGTGTATATTATATGAGAATAGGGAAATATTAAATAGGGCTTAAAGTAGGGAAAAACTAGTTCACAAATAGGGTGGTAAATGATTGGAATGGACTCAGTCGTCAGGACTAGTTAGTGCAGAGTCAATAGGGAGCTTTAAAAAGAGGCTGGATAAATTCATGGATGGGGATGAAAGGTGGATGTAGGTAGTGTTAAGTAACAGGAACTACCACGTGTAGGTCTCGCGGCCTCTTGTAGCTTCCTTATTTTCTTATGTTCTTATATATGAGCGTGTTCGAAAAATCTTATGTTTGGTGTATATATAAGAAGGAACGAGAGAATGTTTTGCAAATATTATAAGGTAAATGATTTTTCGTATAAATATGCAGTTTCAACCAATATTCCCGAGCATTATTTTATTTTCCCTCTACACAGCAAGCTTGGGGGAGGGTCGGGAATTCGGTTTTTTTGAGTGGAGGAGACAAATATACCTGATTTATGGCTTGCTTTGTGCATTGCTTTGTGAGACGTGCTTTGCTTTGCTTGGCTTAAAATGGAAGTGCTTTGCTGTGCTTAAAATAGACGTGCTTTGCTGTGCTTAAAATAGACGTGCTTTGCTGTGCTTAAAATAGACGTGCTTTGCTGTGCTTAAAATAGACGTGCTTTGCTGTGCTTAAAATAGACGTGCTTTGCTGTGCTTAAAATAGACGTGCTTTGCTGTGCTTAAAATAGACGTGCTTTGCTGTGCTTAAAATAGACGTGCTTTGCTGTGCTTAAAATAGACGTACTTTGCTGTGCTTAAAATAGACGTGTTTTGCTGTGCTTAAAATAGACGTGCTTTGCTGTGCTTAAAATAGACGTGCTTTGCTGTGTTTGGCTTAAAATAGACGTGCTTTGCTGTGCTTAAAATAGACGTGCTTTGCTGTGCTTAAAATAGACGTGCTTTGCTGTGCTTAAAATAGACGTGCTTTGCTGTGCTTAAAATAGACTTGCTTTGCTGTGCTTAAAATAGACGTGCTTTGCTGTGCTTAAAATAGACGTGTTTTGCTGTGCTTAAAATAGACGTGCTTTGCTGTGCTTAAAATAGACGTGCTTTGCTGTGCTTGGCTTAAAATAGACGTGCTTTGCTGTGCTTGGCTTAAAATAGACGTGCTTATGTATCACCATCACCATTTACACAAACTGACTGTGTGCAAGTGACTTAACATTCGCAAATTCTCCAGTTCAATATTTGCATCGTAATTGTATCGGAAATGAGAAAGTAATCGTGATGGTTGGTTGGCCAAGGAAGTATTGTTAGTTTTAACCCCTTGAGACCCAGAACGTAATTTTCATTGTAATTTGGGTACCATTTGACAATTTGAATATAAGCAATATGTTATAGCTATGACCTGTTTAGTATCCTTGACCACTAGCTAATTTGGTATATTCAGTTACTTCTTGTAATTTTATGGCTAACAACAGACCATTTTTTATAGCAAAGGAAAGATCTGGGCGTGAAGGGGTTAATAATGGCTGCAACAATACATAGAACCATTTATATTTCCACCATGACCACGTACCCATCACCTGTTGTCCGGACGAGGGGAAATAATAGAAATGAAAAGAGGAAGGGGAAAATAGAGGGGAAATGAAGGTTTGAGGGAAGTAATGAAAAATAATTATAATAAACTAATCATTCCTTCACCGTAAATGGGAAAAAAAATAATGAAGATATTTTTTCAGTTATAAAAAGTCTTAACCCCTGTAAGTAAATAAACAGCGAGGGATATTTTTTATAATTGAAATGAACCAATATCGAAACAAACGAAGTATAAATATAATAAATGATTAAAAAAGATAAAAGATAAGACTTAGAAATAAAATAAATAATAAAATAAACGATGTCATTGAAACGATACATTGAAATTAAAACTTAAGAAAAAATATATTACTGGAAGCTCGAAAAGAAGAGGAAAGGGAAACAATAAACTAAACAAAACAAAAACTCATCTTAACTAATTTGACTAATTAAACTAAGCTTTAGAACTGAACTTTATACATCACAAAGAAAAGAAAATCATACTGGAAATTGGAAAAGAAGAGGAAAAGAAGACCTTATTTTCTTATGTTCTATGTCATAGTTGGAACTGTTTATGGCTATCAGTGCATTTTGGATACGAGGAAATCTGCCTCTTTGGGGAAATAGTGAAAAAAAACAAGGGAATTTTTAGCAGTATATAAATTCTCTTAGTGTAAAAGTGGTTAATGCTGGATCTGAGGAAGAGGAAAGGGAAACTATAAATATAAACGAAAAAAAGAAAAAGAAAAAAAACCCTGAACTAATTTGAATAACCCATTAAGGCAAACACATAAATATCGGAGCTTCAAAAACCACCACCACCACTAGATCATTATTTTTTTATTTGTTTTATGATATATACTTTTACTTCTACGTACTATATCTTCTCCTCTATATACTTTATTTTTACTTCACAACACTAGCGGAGATTTTATTTATATTTCTTAGCTTTAATTATCGTACATTTACTTTTTACTTTCCTTTAACATTTTTCATTTTTCTTTCATATTTACTCATATTTTTCTTTTTCTTTCATATTTACTCTCATATTTTCATTTTTCTTTCATATTTACTCTCATATTTTCATTTTTCTTTCATATTTACTCTCATATTTTAATTTTTCTTACATATTTACTCATATTTTAATTTTCCTTACATATTTACTCTCATACTTTCATTTTTCTTTCATATTTACTCATATTTTCATTTTACTTTTTCTTTTATATGCCATTTACTTTACCTACATTTACTTACTATTTATATTTACAGCTCCCTTCCCTTCCCTTCCTTCCCTTCCCTTCCCCTTCCTTCCCTTCCCTTCCTTCCTTCCCTTCCTTTCCTTCCCTTCCCTTCCCTTCCCTATATGTATATCTATTATATTTTTACATAGAAGCAAAAAAACAAAGGCTATAAAATAAAATAGAATTAAAACACCCAGCAAGAGGTAACACGTAATAGCGCCACGCCGGAACGGATATACAAGGCTCCATTAATAGTATTCTGTCATTGTTATCCACACTCAAGTCACTGTTAACACTTACGTCTTGACAAATGCTGGTCGTTAAGGAGACAAATGACCGCTTGCACCACCACCACCTCTACCACTATCACCACCACCACCACCATCATTACATCACCATTACACTACCACTGTCACCACCACCACCACCACCAATACACCACTATACACTACCACCACCACCACCTCTACCACTACACTACCACCACTACCACTATACACTACCACCACCACTACCACCACCTCTACCATTACACTACCACCACTACCACCACCTCTACCATTACACTACCACCACTACCACCACCACCACCACCTCTACCATTACACTACCACCACTACCACTATACACTACTACCACCACTACCACCACCTCTACCATTACACTACCACCACCTCTACCATTACACTACCACCACTACCACCACCACCACCACCTCTACCATTACACTACCACCACTACCACTATACACTACTACCACCACCACCACCACCTCTACCATGTACACTGACCACCACTACCACCACTACCACTAGACACTGACCACCACCACCACCACCACCTCTACCACTACACTACACACCACCACCACCTCTACCATTACACTACCACCACTACCACTATACACTACCACCACCACTACCACCACCCTACCATTACACTACCACCACTACCACTATACACGTACCACCACTACCACCACCACCACCACCTCTACCATTACACTACCACCACTACCACCACTACCACTATACACTACCACCACCACCACCACCACCTCTACCATTACACTACCACCACCACACCACCACCACTACCACCACCTCTACCATTACACTACCAACCACTACCACTATACACTACCACCACCACCACCACCACCTCTACCATTACACTACCCAACCACTACCACCACCACCACCACCCTACCATTACACTACCACCACTACACCACCCACTACGTACCACCACCAACACACCACCACCATACACTACACCTACCACCACCACACCACTCTACCATGTACACTACCACCACTACCACCACTACCACTATACACTACCACCACCACACCACCACCCTACCATTACACTACCACCACTACCACAACACTCCACCACCTCTACCATTACACTACCACCACTACCACCACCATCACACTCTACCATACACTACCACCACTACCACCACCACACCACCTCTACCATTACACTACACCACTACCACCACTACCACTTCACTACACCACACCACCACCACCTCTACCATTACACTACCACCACTACCACCACCATCACCACCTCTACCATTACACTACCACCACTACCACTAACACTACCACCACCACTACCACCACCTCTACCATACACTACCACCACTACCCACACCACCTACCATATACACTACCACAACCACACACCACCACCACCTCTACCATTACACTACCACCACTACCACCACACCACCACCTCTACCATTACACTACCACCACTACCACTATACACTACCACCACCACTACCACCACCTCTACCATTACACTACCACCACTACCACCACACCACCCACCACCACACACTCTACCACACACACCACCACACTACCACTATACACTACCACCACACCACCACTACCACCTCTACCATTACACTACCACCACTACCACCCCACCACCACCACCACCTCTACCATACACTACCCAACCACCACCACTATACACTACCCCACACACACTACCAACAACACCTCTACCATTACACTACCACCACTACCACCACATCACCACCTCTACATTACACACCACCACTACCACTATACACTACCACCACCACACCACACACCTCTACCATTACCACTACCACCTACACCACCACTTCATCCCACCACTACACCACCTACACTACCACCACTACCACTATACACTACACCACACCACCACCTCTACCATTAACACTACCACCACTACACACCACCATCACCACCTCCTTACATTACACCACTACCACCACACCACATACACACTTACACACCACCACTACCACCACTACCACTACCATTACACCCACTCCACACACCTACCACACCTACACACCCCACTACCACTTACACTACCACCACCACTACCACCACCCTACCATTAACACTACCACCACTACCACTATACACTACACCACCACTACCACCACCTCACCATTACTACTACCACTACACATACCCACCACATACCACCACCACACTACCATTACTACTACCAACCACTACCACCACCATCATCACCATCACCACCACTATACCACTACCAACCACCACACATCGTACCAGTGACTCCATTACACCACCACACACACCATCACCACCAACCGTAGTACCACTACCACACTACCATACACTACCACTATCCACCACCCCACTATTACCACCACATACCACCATACACTATACACTATTTAACTACCATGGCACTACCACGACCACCACTACATTACACCACACTACGACCACCTCTACCACACACCACTACGTACCTTTACATCACACACACCACTACACATACCACCTATACCGCATAACATATAGGTCGCCACTGCACTAATGTCGCCAGGTGAATTTTACAGGCAAATATTACAATTTTAGCATCACTACAGACCTGTACTGTGCCACTAAAGACGCGTACATAATATAAACTACTGTGCATGCCCCTTTAGTTGCACATACAAATCTGTAGTGATGCTAAAATTTGTAATATATGGCACCTGGCGACATTAGTGCAGTGGCGACTATAGTGTTATTGACGGTAGGGATACAAACATACGGACGAAGGGATATAAGGAACACACGGCCATGCAAAGTCTTCCTAATTAGTGTTATTCTAATTCTAAAGGCTATATGTGGCTATGCAAAGTATACAGTAGTCTTTGGGCTATGTATATACAATAATGGTGCGAATATTGAGTTACTATTGACACTGACAGCTTAACATTTGACGGATTGTAATAACGCGGCCATGCAAAGCCATTAAAATTAGTGTTATTAAAATTCTAAAGGCTTTACGGCCATGTATGTATAGTAGTGAGCATTTCCAGTTACTATTGACGCTTGCAACTATACGGAGACGGATCGTATTAACGCGTGATAAAAGGCATTATTTTTAAGAGACATTTTTTTTATTCTAAAGGCTTTACGGCCATGTATATATAGGGTAGTGGTGCGAGGCCAGTTACTATTGACGCCTGCAATCCACAACTCTATATGGAGACGCATCGTAATAACGCGTAATAAAGGGTATTATTAAGGGACGCGGTTTTATTATGTAAGGAAATGTAATAATGCTCGGCCATGTTTCCTTGCCTCCGGATGTGCGGGTGGGCGGGTGTGTCCTCCTTCGCCCCTCCCACGCCTCAAGTCCCGCCCGCAGGAAGGCACGGTCTGGTCACGCACACCCACACACACACACACACACACACACACACACACACACACACACACACACACACACACACACACTTACGTAATATAATGTTTTTTCCCTTCCTTTACGACGCTCATCTCGGTACATTATCATAAGAATTTTCATTTTGTCGAGCACTGAAGGGATCGAGTTACCGAAAAATTCTCAGGTTATGATATGATGCGTAAGGGATAAGTAGCGTGTGTGTGTGGGTGTGGCTGCAGGCGAAGTGTTGGGGGTGGTAGTGGGGGGGGGGTGGGGGGCTAGTTCACAAGCAAAGTGCTGCCACCTTTTGAGCGTATACGTATTGTCCTGGGGAAATTTTTGGTCAAGGCTAAGGAATAGTCTCCTTTCCTTGGCCTTGGTTTTGGTGAAGGAGTTTAGGTGCGGTGACGGCGAGGTATTGGTAGCTTAACCCCTTCACGCCCAGATCTTTCCTTTGCTATATAAAATGGTCTGCTGTGAGCCATAAAATTACAAAAAGTAGCTTAATATACCAAATTACCTAGTGGACAAGGATACTAAACAGGTCATATCTATAAAATGTTGCTTATATTATTAAAATCGTCTAATGGTACCCAGACTACAATACAAATTACGTTGTGGGCCTCAGGGGGTTAAGGTGTGGGATTGACTAGGATAACTATAGAGGATAGGATTTATGGAGGTGTGGATCCTACTATAATATATCCTAATAATACAACTATAACTATAAGAAAAAAGAGTCTATAGTTGTACATTTTGATAGACCTAAAAAGAAAAAATTAGATAAGAAAAGAAAACATAGATAAATAGATGCATAATAATTGAACCATTAATAAATAGAAATAAACCAAAACAAGTCATTAGAAAAAACAGTAAAAAATAAAAATAAAAATAAATAAAAATTTGGCTGAATATTCAACGGATTAAAATTATATCCTATCAAATAAAAATATGTTGCTAATTTTAACTCTCGTTGCAATATAAGAGAATCAGTCAGACGTTTTGATATTTAACCCCTTGAGACCCAGAACGTAATTTTCATTGTAATTTGGGTACAATTAGACGATTTTTTGTGAATATAAGCAATATTTTATAGATATGACCTGTTTGGTATCCTTGTCCACTAACTAATTTGGTATATTCAGTCACTTTTCGTAATTTTATGGCTAACAACATACAATTTTTTATAGCAAAGGAAAGAGCTGGGTGTGAAGGGGTTAAATTACAGAGATTTAAATTACAGAAAAGATTTAAATGACAGAAAAAAACCCATTAATTGTGTGCCTATTCCCGTTGATTAGAATGACAACAACAGGTTCATTCGTTATCTTTACTTATAGAGGAGGTGGCAAGATTAACTGACCATCTATCACCTATCTATCTATTAAAAGTCAATTGATCTAGGGAGGTTGATGGAAAGTGTGAGGGTCGTGCTAACAACAACAACAACAACAACAACAACAACAAACAACAACAACAACAACCTCACGCCCGTCTACTTTGCTATATAAAATCGTCTGGAACCATAAATTACAGAAAAGTAGCGAATATCAATAGCTATTGGACAATAATTAACCACCCCGTCATTCTATAAACATTGCTATTATTAAAATCGCTTTTACAATGGAAACTAGGGGGGGGCACCAGTAAGCGCATACCTCGCCGAATGTTTCTCATTGGCCATGGCGACAGTGGATCGATTCATAAAAAAAACTATATAAAAAAACTAAAATTAAATGAAATAGTATATAGATACATATAATATTATATAATATGCTTGATGACAGTATTAAATATGATTTATAATAAATATATATATAATAATAATAATAAAAAATAAATAATATAATATATAAAAAATATATATATATATATATATAATATATATATATATATATATATATATATATATATATATATATATATATATATATATATATATATATATATATATATATATATATATATGCACTCAGTATGAGCGCATACCTCCGGCCGAATATTTCATCAATTGGTTGCCATGGCAACAGTTGTGAATATATTTCATCCAAAATTAAATAAGTTCTTCCTTATACCAAATAGACTTGGTATACCGAGTTTGGTCCAAATCTATTTGTAACTTTTCGAGAAATCCTGTACACTAACAAACAGACAGACAGACAGACAGATCTGGGTGAAAACATAACCCCTCCAACTTCGTTGGCGGAGATAATTACGTTCTGGGCCTCAAGGGGTTAAAAGGATAACTATTACACCACAACCATCACCACCATCGTCACCATCATTACTAAATCACAATCAGCATCACTATACATCACAAACGACGGTGAATAAAACATCACCACCACAACCACCATCACCACCATCACCACCACCA
>JACEEZ010015804.1:167500-183259 GCA_016584305.1 Chionoecetes opilio
CTTTAATTGTGATATGAAGAAGGAAGAGGAAATGAATAGAAAAAAATAGAGAGATGAAAGAGATGAATAATATAAATGACTGATGAACTAAGGGAATGATGATATGAGAGAGAGAGAGAGAGAGAGAGAGAGAGAGAGAGAGAGAAGAGAGAGAGAGAGAGAGAGAGAGAGAGAGAGAGAGAGAGAGAGAGAGAGAGAGAGAGAGAGAGAGAGAAGAGAGAGAGAGAGAGAGGAGAGAGAGAGAGAGAGAGAGAGAGAGAGAGAGGAGAGAGAGAGAGAGAGAGAGAGAGAGAGAGAGAAAAAAAGTCTGAAAGAAGGAAAAGTGTGGAATATAAGTATCTAATTATTTTAACGTGATGATGGAGGAAAAGTCATAGAGAATATGAATACAGGAAGAGGAGGAGCAGGAGATAAAGAAAGGAAGTGGTAGAAGATAAGATAAAGGAGGAGGCGGGAGATTAAATGATATAGGATGAATATTTATATCTTTGAGAATATATAAGTCGAAGCAAAACTAGATAATATAGATAGATAATTATAATAAAAGAAATAAAAAAATGATAGTAATAGATAAAATGTTGATGATAAAAATTTGATAAAAGAAGAAGTGGAATCTATATGAAATGAAAAGGAGGGATTTTAAAGGATTACAAAGGAGATCATGAAAGCAAACAAACCACCCATGACTTTTTTTGCGGGAATTAGAGAGAACTGCAACTCCGAAATGCCAGTGGTCGCTGGCAGTTTTAACTCACAATTTGGTGAAAAGTTGGTCAACTTGAAAGAAAAATATGGGCTTATTCCACTGCACTTAAAACACAAAAGTATAATTTTAAGAACGGTATTCTTCTATATGTATATTGTATAGAAGCCTGATTCTGTAAAACATGTATTTAACCAAATAACCAAGTAGGTTATAGTTGAGGAGGCGAGGTAAATGTTACTCTATGATATTATACAGTCAATAACGTATGTTTAGAAGTTATCTATACCTAGGCAGTCATATGTTCCTGTTATTATTGTGTATCAATCAGATAGAAAGCCTGGAAGTGCAATGAGTCGACGCGTGAAGTAGCAATGTTTTGATTCAATCTCCCCGCCACAATCTCCCCGCCACCACTCCCCGCCGCGGCGTGTCGCCTCCACAATTATAACCTACATTGTCGCAGCAACAAGCCGATTTCGGCATTCTTTATTCTTCGTTTTTCCAAGGCATTGCTTATTGTATTTTGACAAGCGTTTGCCAGACGCAGCAGTACTGTCTTAGAAAACAGTGTGAACATCGCCCAAATTTTACATGCCACAATATACATGTAAAAAATATATTAAGCTTTGCTACTCGAGGCGAGTAATTTGCATTAAATTGCTATCTTAGAACGTTCAATCGTAATGCATGTCATGCATACACTTACTAGAACAACAGAAGAACGTTCTTTTTTAGTATTCAGATGCGGTGCATCAATATTTATCGCGAAATTGATTTATGAAAAATATTAGTCGCGGAGGGAAAACACAGTAGACCAACCTTTGAGTTAAAACTGCCAGCGACCACTGGCATTTCTCGAGTTTCAGTTCTCTCCAATTACCGGAACTAGACTAAATAGAACAGTAATTAAGGATAAAAAAGGATACAAAAAGGATAGAAATACAATACAAAATAGAAATACATTAGAAATACATAGAAATACAAAAGGATAAGAAAGGGCAACGTAGAAGGATGTGATGAAAACTCTACTAAAAAATAAGAGAAAAATGAGAAGTCGAAATAATTATATTTTTTAAACTAATACGACTGACAGATGTTTCAAAATGAGTGCAATAAATTCATATGAGTAATGAGGAGGAGGAGGAGGAGGAGGAGGAGGAGGAGGAGGAGGAGGAGGAGGAGGAGGAGGAGGAAGAAGAAGAAGAAGAAGGAAGATAATGATGATGATAATGATGACCTAAAAAAAGTTAATAGTGAAACATGTGAGCTACGAGAAATAGAGAGGAAGGGATGAAATGGAACGGAGGAAGGAGGAGGAGGAGGAGGAGGAGGAAGGAGGAGGAGGAGGAGGCGGCGCGGACGTACGTAACTGATTCACTTATATACAGTAGATGGACCGGAAGAAGTTATGGTTCCTCCCAAAAAATGTTCAGCCATTACAGGACCACTTCGCCACCCACCTCGATATAACGAGCGAGCGGGAAGGCAGGTGAGAGGGCGAGAGGGCGAGCGGGCATGCAGGGAAGGCAGGCGAGAGGGCGAGAGGGCGAGCGGGCATGCAAGGAAGGCAGGCGAGAGGGCGAGCGGGAAGGCAGGCGAGAGGGCGAGCGGGAAGGCAGGCGAGAGGGCGAGCGGGAAGGCAGGCGAGAGGGCGAGAGGGCGAGCGGGCATGCAGGGAAGGCAGGCGAGAGGGCGAGCGGGAAGGCAGGCGAGCAAGAGGGCGAGCGAGCAGCATATTTCCGTTCTCTATGCAAGTATGTGGTTTCTAAGTGAAGACGCTTGGCTGTAGCTCCGAAACTAACCATAGGATTTACTCGATAATATCCTCATTGTGATTCCCACGCAAAGTATTCCCTTTGAAAACTGATAAACCTAATCTACCCTATCCGTAACCTAACGTAACCTAACCCGACGTGTTCAAGAGTAAACGCCACATACTCCTCTAGAAAACGGGAGTATGCGAGCGGGCTGGCAAGCGGGTAGAAGAGCGAGCGCGGTTTTTAGCGGCGATGGGAGGTTAGCCGAAGAGGAATCAAGATACTAAGCTATCATTAAGCGAGGCCTTACTTACTGACCTGTTTGAGACCGCTTATTGAGGAAGGTTTAGGAGCCTCGCCTGTTCTTCCTTCGCCAGGTGGTAGGACTTCATTTCCTGCGACGCCCGCCGGTGGGTAGTATTAGCGGTGGTTCCCAAGGGCGGGTCTTTTCACCGTCTATAATCACTTAATATAACAAGCCCATTACTCCTATGATTGAATTGATGGACTGCTCACTGTGTTCTTATGCCTTTTTAGCTTATTTTTGATCTATGTAGTTACGTATTTCTTATATTATTTGATCGCTTGATGGACAATGATGGTTTATAACTTTATATTTGTAGTAGAGTTATTATTACTTCATCTGTCTTTTTTTTTATATATATATATCATCAGTTTTCATTACTTTATTTTTTTTATCTATTCCGTGTAATTATTTTTTATATTATTTCCTCACTTTATGGTTTAGAGTCGCATTGGCTATCTACTACTCCTCCTTCTGTCCTATTTTTCTTAATCACCACTTTCCATCATCATCACTTACTCTTGTTTATAATTTGGTATATACATTACAATTGCATCCTCTTTCTAGTTTACTTTATACTTTCCACATTTTTCAAGACTTATATTCATTCCTCACCCTCCTTCCACCTTGATTTAGTAGCGGAAACAATAATATGAAAGTACTGCAGGTGAATGATGTCTCGTAAACACCGGCTTTTATGCTTGGCGGCTCAAGGTTGAAAAGAGTTCCTTTACTTTATTTGGTGTCTCAGAGTGGCGGTGTGTGATGAGACTGATGACCAACGAATTGGATGACTGACTGACTGGCTGACTGACTGACTGACTGGTTGGTTGGTTGGCTGACTGACTGGTTGGTTGGTGGCTGACTGACTGGTTGGTTGGTTGGGTGGCTGACTGACTGACTGACTGGTTGGCTGACTGGCTCGCTGGTTGACTGACTGACTGACCGGTTGGCTAGCTGACTGGTTGGTTGGTTGACTGACTGACTGGGTCGTTAGTTGATTGGCTAACTGACTGGCTGACTGACTGGGTGACATTTTGTACTGAGTTGACTGATTAATTGACTGATTTGTTAACTGTGTGGCCTCCTAATTGATTGATAGCCTTGATGGTTGTTTGGATAAGTGAACAGACTGGCGGAAAAAAAAAGAGGAGGAGGAGGAGGAGGAGGAGGAAGAAGAGGAGGAGGAGGGGGAGGAGGAGGAGGAGGTGGAAGTGAGGTGGTAATGGAGGGGAGGGGTTAAGGAGGTGATGATGGAGACTGACTAGAGGTTGGGAGATAGGAGAGAGGGAGAGAGAGAGAGGAAGTGGAGGACTTTTGGTGTTGGTGTGAGAGAGAGAGAGAGAGAGAGAGAGAGAGAGAGAGAGGAGAGAGAGAGAGAGAGAGAGAGAGAGAGAGAGAGAGAGAGAGAGAGAGAGAGAGAGAGAGAGAGAGAGAGAGAGAGAGAGAGAGAGAGAGAGAGGAGAGAGAGAGAGAGAGAGAGAGAGAGAGAGAGAGAGAGAGAGAGAGAGAGAGAGAGAGAGAGAGAGAGAGAATACTTATTAGTGAAGATTCAAGTATATAGTGGAGTAAAAAAAATAGAGTGAGTTTGCGAAAAAGAGAAGATGATTTAGCAAGACGTTACTACTACTCCTCCTCTTCCTCCTCTCTCCTCCTCCTCCTCCTCTCCTCCTCCTCTCTCCTCCTTCCTCTCTCCCTCCTCTCTCCTCCTCCTCCTCCTCCTCTCCTCTCCTCTCCTCCTCCTCCTCCTCCTCCTCCTTCCTCTCTATCTCATCCTTCCTCCCTACTCTACCCCGAGACAAAAAAAAACTGGTCAGACAACATTTACCTGATTCCATTTATTTAGGAGTTTCGTCCATAATTGTTGTACATCTTGTTTGGATTCTCTCTCTCTCTCTCTCTCTCTCTCTCTCTCTCTCTCTCTCTCTCTCTCTCTCTCTCTCTCTCTCTCTCTCTCTCTCTCTTCCTCTCTCTCTCTCTCTCTCTCTCTTCTCTCTCTCTCTCTCTCTCTTATGCGCCACGATACGGAAGTGCAGCGTTCATTGGGGTAAGATAAGGGTTTGTTCTGCCGGCTGGGAAGGGAAGGGAAGGGAAGGGAAGGAAGGAAGGATAGGAAGGATGTAGGGAAAGGAAGGAAGATAGGGAGGGAGGAGGGATGAGGGATGGAGGGAGAGAGGAAGGAAGAAAGGAAGGAAGGAAGGAAGGGAGGGAAGGGAAGGGAAGGGAAGGAATGAAGGGAGGGAAAGGAAGGAAGGAAGGAAGGAAGGAAGGAAGGGAAAGGAAGAAGGGATAGAGGAAGAATGAATGAATGAATGAAGGAAGGAAGGAAGGAAGGAAGGAAGGAAGGAAAGGGATGGAAGAGAGGAAGGAAGGAAGGAAGGAAGAAGGGGATAGTTTTAAGAATGGTTTTATTGATGTTCTTGTTTGTTTTTATTTGTGCCAGAGAGAGAGAGAGAGAGAGAGAGAGAGAGAGAGAGAGAGAGAGAGAGAGAGAGAGAGAGAGAGAGAGAGAGAGAGAGAGAGAGAGACGTACAATTTCCTCTCTCACAGTACACACACACACACACACACACACACAGACACACCAAGTCATTATAAACATTAACACTTCAACACACCATCTCGATCTAAAACATATGACGCAATCAACACACTATCAGTTTCTACACCTCAAATTTACAATCCTTTTTATATATCATCGCATATCGAAAGCTGCGGGAGATGCCAGCGCATAAAAGCAAAACCGGCTTTCAATTTTACTTTATCGGATGTTAGCACGCCATTTGACTGAGGTGCAAATATACTTTAACTCACCTATTTATACAGAGGAAAACGGCTAATGGTAGATGTGGTTATAGTAGCGGTCGTCAGCGGAGACTAAGCGACCACAACTAAGACTTATTAGATTATTTCTTCCAGTTATATGACAATTACGCGGATGTATTGTGGAAGCGATGGAAGAGAAGGTTGAAGGGAGGGTAAAAGGGGGTGTTTTGAGGCTAAATATACATCGTTTGTTGATAGTGTGGCGGATGGAGGAGGAGAGGAGGAGGAGGAAGAAGAAGAATAGGAAGAGGGAGAGGACGAGGACGAGGAGTACAAGGCGTAGGAGAAGGAGAAGGAGGAGGAGGAGGAGGAGGAAGAGGAAGAATAGGAGGAGGAAGAGGAGAAGAGGGGTGGAGGAGGAGGAGGGGGAGGAGGAGGAGGAAGAGGAGGAGGAGGAAGAGGAGGAGGAAGAGGTAGGAGAAGGAGGAGGAATAATACATAGTAACTACTAACTGGATCTCGTAAAATGCAATATGCAACTTGATAGGTAGACAAGACGAGAGAGAGAGAGAGAGAGAGAGAGAGAGAGAGAGAGAGAGAGAGAGAGAGAGAGAGAGAGAGAGAGAGAGAGAGAAGAGGAGAGAGAGAGAGAGAGAGAGAGAGGAGGAGAGGAGAGAGAGAGAGAGAGAGAGAGAGGAGAGAGAGGAGAGAGAGAGAGAGAGAGAGAGAGAGAGAGAGAGAGAGAGAGAGAGAGAGAGAGAGTAATAACACCCTCACATCGTTATCTATCGTCTCGTTAACAAGCTCGTTCGTCGTTCTCTTCGTGTGTTTTGCGTTGCGTTCACACCTGCCTTTAATTGTTTCCAGGACCATTTTTTACTTGTATTCCTGGTCTTCTATCATATATACCTAGCTTTCCGGTGGGTTCTTCCTCTTCCTCTTCTTTTTCTCCTTCCTCTTATGAATAAATGACTTTTTTTTATCTGGTTTCCATTACCCATCCTTCTTTTGCTTCCTCCTTTTCTCTTCTTTTTCTTCATTTTGCTTCTTCATTTTCTTCTTCTTTTTCTTCTTCTTTTTTAACTTTTTTTTCTTTCTTTTATATTCTTCTTCTTCCTCTTCTTCCTTTTTTTGTTCTTCTTTTACTTTTATTTCTTGTACTTCTCTTTTTTTTTTTCATATTTCTTCTTCTTCCTCTTCTTTTTTTTCTTCTTTCTACTCTTTCTTTCTTCTTCTTTTTTCTTCCTTCTTTCTTTCTTGCTTCTATTCTTTCTTCCTTGTTTCTTCTTTTCGTTTTTTTTTCTTCTTTTTTTCTCTCAAATTTTTTTGTCTTCATGGTGACAATTATTACCAAGTTGTCACGTCGCCTTATTTCTATTACTCCTCCTCCTCTTCCTCCTTATCCTCTTCAATTCCTCCTCCTCCTCCCTCTTATCCTCCTCCTCCTCTTCCTCTTCCTCTTCCTCCTCTTCCTCCTCCTCCTCCTCCTACTCCTCCTCCTTATCCTCCCCCCCCCCCTTATCCTCCGGAATTATTCACAAATAAACCCAATCGGTGGTTGAAAAACATGTCCCTGGTGGGAAAAACGTTGAAAAACATAAACAGCCCTTTTGGGATAATAGATTCAACAAATCATTGGCAGAAAAGCCCGATTAAAAATTTTAAAACGAATCAAATGGGACGGTGTTATAGAAAATAAATGACGAAAACGACTTTGCAAGGGTTTAATTAGCTAAAAAGCGCGAGTATAAAAAAAAATTGAAAAGGAATTTTCCAAATCAAACCCGAAAAGGTTTTTTTCAATACTTTCGAAGTAAGAAAAACGTAAAAAACTAGTATTGGGCCACTGAAAGATAAAATAACATTTTGGGTTAAATGATAAAGAGCATGGCAGTCTTACTCAATGCTTATTTAATCGGATTTATTAAAAAAGACGAAGTCCATTCCAGAACCAGTAAACATGTTGCGGGACTCAAAATGATGATTGGAAATAGGAAAAACATTTAGACAAAGTTAAAAAAAAAAATTTTTGAAAAACTTGACCCCGAAAAAATCCGTGGGGGGGGACAAATTTCGCCGCGACTATTCGGAAGTCCAGTAAACTTTCGTTTCCCCACTAAGATTATCCTCAAAAAATCGCTAAGGACAAAAATTTCCTAGTATTGGAAAATTAGTAATTACCCGATATTAAAGAAAGGGAGTAAGACCCTCGCAAAAATTATCCCCCAATTAGTCTGACGTCTGTGTTTGTTAAACATTTGGAAAATAGGGGGAAAAATAGTGTCTTTTCCGAGAAAATAACTCAATATTAAAAACTCGCGCATGGTTTTCGAAATAAAACCGCTTAAAAACCTACTGGATTTTTTTAATTCATTTATTCAAACTGGGACGCAAAATTTCCCTCGGATGTAATATACTTGTTTTTTCAGAAAGCCTTCGTACGTTCCCCATAAGCGACTTTGACCAACAAAAGGGCACATGGCATAGGAAAAAACTATGTTCATGGATTGGGCGTTTGGCTTTCAAATCGTAAAAAAACGGGTAAATAAATGGTAAAAACTGATTGGTTAGGTTCTAGTGGGGTCCCTCGGGCCGGTTTTGGGGGGTCCCACTCTTTTTCTGATATATATCAACGATCGGGGACTGCGGATTGTATCAAAAATATCAAAAATTTGCAGCGACCCCAAAAATTAGGCGGGAAAAGCAATACTAGAAAAAACTGCAAATCATACAAAGGCCCGCGAAAAACTATCAATTTTGGAGTGATAAAGGCTATTAAATTCAAAATTCCGATAAATGAAAGAAATGCATATGGGCACGATAACCAAAATAAACTATAAAAGCAAAAAAATCGTTAACGGAAGTACAGCGAAAAGGATTTAGGATCATCATCAGAAATGTCTTAAAACCCAGTCCGCTTGCCTAGCTGCCAGTAAAAAGGCAATATGATGTTGGGTTTATTAAACGCACTTTTGAACACAAAACCCCAAAAGTAATGACACAATATACACGCCTTTGGGTTTAGGCCACATTTGGGGAAATATCCCGTCCAACTGGTCGCCCGTTTCGTAAAACCAAGCAAAATTGGAATCAGTGCAAAAAGACAACCAAACAAATTCCATCTCGCGAAATTCATTTTATGAAGAAGACTGGGAAAACTTAATATGTTTTCCTTAAAAGGATCGAGAACCCTGGGACTTGATAGAAACCTTTAAGATCCAAAAGGATTTTATGTCATTAATCGAGAACCTATTCGAGCTTTCAACTCAAGTGACAACAAGAAAAATGGTTTAAAAAAAACGGTCAACGGCATCCTATCTCGTAAAAATTTTTCAAAAGTGAGGTCGTGATCGATGGAAAAGTTACCAACAAAAAGTTGTCGAAGCCAGCCCCTAACTACATTTAAAAAAAAGACTTTACGCGCACGAAAGTAAAAAGGGTATTGATAGTGCCCCGCGAATTTATATTTTGGGCCCCCGATCGATTAGGTTTTAGTGGTAGTGGGAGTTGTAGTTAGTATTTTCTACCCTATTTTTTGCATAGAAACTTCCGTGTTCCTATTTTCTTTTAAGGGCATGGTATCTTTTTCCAATTTTTCTTACAAGTAGTTGATAGTTGTAGTATGTAGTTCGCAATACCCTCGTCATGGGCCAATAGGGCCCTGGGTCGTTATTCCTTGTAAACCATGTAACCTCCTCCTCCCCTCCTCCCCCTCCCTCCTCCTTCCTCTTTCTTCCTTTCCTCCCTTCCCCTTCCTCTTCCTCTTCCTCCTCCCCCTCTTCCCCCCCCTTATCCCCCTAATGGGGCTGTTTCTGTTTGTTTTCCCTTTTTATTTCCTTTTTTATTTTCCCTTTTATTCCCCCCCTCCCTTATGCCCTTTCCTTCATGACCCATCTCCCTATGAGGTTATCTTCACAGCTAATTATTTCAACACACATCCACTTTTCCCCGCCCAGAACACCGCGGTCCCGTGAGCAACAGGTGTGTCATTAGCGGGGAAAACGATCCTTAATACCCCATCAGTTTAGAATAACCCAAGCAGACTACCTTCCTGCTGGGGGGAAAAGGGGGGGAGGGTGCTGGGGGAGGAAGGGGGAGGGGGGTAGAGGGGGGGGGGTGCATTGGGAGGGAGGGGGAAAGGGGTATGGGGAAGGGGGGGAGGAAAGGGTGCATTGGGGGGGGGGATAGAGAAAAGGGGGCATTGGTGGAGGGGAGGGGGGAGAGGAAGGGGTGTATTGTGGGAGGGGACTATAGGGAGATGAAGTGATGGTTGACATGACGTTGTTGTTAGTAGTAGTAGTAGTGGTAGTGTTGGTGTTGGTGGTGATGGTGGATAGGGGTTGTGTTGGTGGAGGTTGGGGGGGTTTGGGGGGGGGGTGTTTGGGGAGGCTGAAATGGTGGTGTTGGTGGGGGTGGGTTTATGGTCGTGGTGGAGGTAAGAGTAAGGTAAGAGGTGGAGATATTGATGAGGAGATGATCATTATCGAGGAGGAGGAGGAGAAGGAGGAGAAGAAGGAGGAGGAGGAAAAGAGGAAGGAGGAGAGGAGGAGGGGAAGAAGGAATGAATTGCTGTCTCACTCTTCTTTTCTACGGCGTCACCTAGAGAGAGAAAAAAAAAGAAAAGAAAAAAAAAGAGACATAGATAGAGAACAAAAGAGAGATAGAGAGACCACCACCTTACGGACAGTACATCTCCCTAGGTAGCAGAAGCATTGCATTACTAACTTATCGAATATCAACAACAGTATTGCTATAGTGATCACACAGAGCTAAAACATAACACATTATATTCTAGACTTGCTAATTTACACTCATGCATACAAATTTTATCAGTAATTATCAAACTAAACTAAATTAGAAGTATTGAACATCATTTTACAGCAATGCCTCACCACCTCGCTGCCAGACGTACGATTCAATCCCCCCGATACATTTCACAACACTATGAAAACAATCCTATAAATGAGAGACAGAAATAAAGACGAGGTGAATTAGATAACATATTAACTCAACCTTTATATAGATGTGATGTGATGTAAACAAAAAAAAAAAAGAAAGAAGATGCCAGCGAGGTACTGTACAGCCGATAGTTGAGATGAGAGTGTATGATAAAGTGGCAGTGCGGGGCAGCAAGGAGGATGACGTCACAGATGGCCGAGTGTGTTTACCAAGTGCGTGTGTTCCCCGATTCTGGAGGCTTAGCGACGTCTCTGGCTTCTACTACGGCTTCTACTACGACAAGGAGGTAAATACTCGATATATCTATTACTATATATGTATACACGACAGCTTTATGCTATGTAAGGCGACGTTATTGGTGTTAAGCATGTGTGGTTAAGGAAGTGGCCGGCGTGTGCTTGGCTCTGTTGTTCATTATGGTTGTTTGTGTGTTCTTAGTAACGAGGAGGGTCTAATGGTGTGGTAAGGTGGTGTGTGGTAGCTTAGGTTACGCTGATGCAGGGGTTACAGTGGTGGTGTGTGGTGGAGGTGTGTGTGTGTGTGGTGGTGAGGTATCATGACATGACTGCCGGGCTCACGGGTTTGGGTCACTCGAAGCTTCACCGCGCAGTACCGAGATGTTTCGATCCATCATGGCCGCCGGGTTCGTTTTGTCATTGAGATACCGAGACCTCATATCCCGGTTGCCAATATTTATTTCAGTATTTTGGTCCCTCATTTGATTTCAACGCGCAACGAAAATTTATGTTCTAGATGTGTAACGAATCATGTATCTTCGGAAATGTACTTACGTTTTCCTATCGGTGAAGGTTATATACTGATTAACGACGTAATGAATGAATAGGTTTTGTAAGTGAGTGAAGCAGATGGTTGAAGCGTCGGAGGAACAACTAATTACTAATGACTCCCTCCCTCCCTACCCTACCTCTCCCACTACCTCCCCCTTCCCCCTCGCAGCCCCTCCTCCTCTGCTCCCCCTTTCCTCCTGCCCGGTCGAGTCTTTGTACTTCAGAAAGATGATGAAAGAATCGGAAGAGTAAGAAAAAAAAAATCTTTCTGAACGCTCCCTCCTTCCTTCCTCCTTCCACCCTGTGCATAGCAGTGGCACAATTTTGGACGAGGAACTTACAGGAACTACTACGTGGCCTCTTGTAGCTTCCTTATTTTCTTATGTTCTTATGAGGACTATGTGCGGACAATGCATGGGAACAAGCTGGTTATAGGGAGTTGTTGCACTAGTTTTGGGCTCCATTCTCTGTCCCGGCAAAGTGGCGGGTCTTGCCAGAAATGTGTTTTGTGTGTGGGGAATAATGTAGTGGAGGAGCAGTTGGTTGTGATACAGTATGTGCAGCAATGTGTAATAGGTGGAACATTTTTGTCTCATATTTACAACATTTCTGCACGTGATACATACTATTGCAAAATGGTGCACATTGTCCACAGTATTATCACATCTTTCACAGCGCTGATTACGTCTTGGAGTACATTGTCCCTCACACCCAACCTCCACTTCCCGCCCGGCCCACAACTTTGCCGGGGATATATAGAAAATGAAACTAAGATTATACGAATAACATCCCGAGGCAACGAGTTCAGACTTGTGGAAAACACACAAAATTACACCAGAGAAACATGTTCTGATAAGCAAATAGCGTTGGTAGCGATAACTAATGGTCACAATGAAGGGATTCCCACACCACACATATCATCACGGCGTGGCGTGTGTGTGGCTTGCCAGCAGTTTGAAGGAAGTGACGAACTCTGCCTCTCAGATCACGACCGCAGTCACTCCGCCTAAACACACACACTGACGTAGGTTTCGAGGCGCTTCATAATATTATAACCTGTTGCTGCGTGTTGCTGGTGACCACTGAGAGTTTTTGTACCGGCGAGGCGAGCACCGATGGCACCTTTCTTATGCATGGGTAGTAATGGGTAGTAATGGGTAGCAGCACAGGGGGGGGGGGTGCACTGATCTATATAACATGGATCGCGGAAGCCTGGCTCAGCACTGGTTCCAACTGTCCGCCATCTTGCCGTAACCAAAACAAAGCCTTGTTTCTGCGGCTCGCGTTGCTGTCTGGCTGTGTTATCGCCTCGTCATGCCAAGCTGTGCTGCTATGTCCTGTACAAACAGACCAGGACCTGGAAGTGGCAAATCTTTCCACCTGTGAGTAACACCACACACACACACACGCACCCACCACACACACACACACACACACACACACACACACACACACACACCCACCACCCACCCACACCCAGACACCCACACACCCACCACACACAACAACCCACACCCACACCCACTCCCCACCCAGCCCATCCACTCTTAATCCATCTACCCACTCCAGTCATCCACTACTAGTTAAAAAAAAATAAAGGTGGATATGGTATACTTTTTTTTATATAAGTAGATATAGATATAAGTATATTTTTTTATACTTGTTAACAATTAGTGGGGAACGGAAGCAGACCTGAGTGCGGTTATGATACAAATGATCATAGCGCTTCCTAATAAGCGGTGCTTGTTCTAATGGAGATAGCTTTATTTTGCGAAGAAAAAAAAAAGAAAAAAAAGTATACCTTGTGGTTAAAGTTAGGTTAGGTTTCATTACAACCTATAAGGTTAGGTTAGGTTAGGTTAGGTTTCATTAAAACCTTTAAGGTTAGGTTAGGTTTCATTAAAACCTATAAGGTTAGGTTAGGTTTCATTAAAACCGTTAAGGTTAGGTTAGGTTTCATTAAAACCTATAAGGTTAGGTTAGGTTTCATTAAAACCTATAAGGTTAGGTTAGGTTTCATTAAAACCTTTAAGGTTAGGTTAGGTTTCATTAAAACGGTTAGGTTTCATTAATATTTTTTTTTTGGGGGGGGGGGGGGTTGCGCAAAATAAAACTATCTCCATTGCAACAAGCACCTATTGTAGGCCAAGAAAAAATAGTTGATGTCTCTTAAAACGACCGCAAAACTCTCGTCCATTATTACCAAAAGTTGTTTCGTAGTCTATATGAAACCATAGTCGTTTCGTACACTCAGCTCAGAGTTGAACTTGACTACTAGAGTTACGAAACGACACCAGGTATGTACGAAAATACTCAAAATCAGTGTACGAAACTAACTACTTTCAATTCAATATACCTAATTAAGAAAGGTTTTTTGATTAGGCCAAAGGTTTTTGATTAATTTAAACTTCCTGTAATCCCCGAGAGTAGCTTCTATGGACCACTGTGGCTCGTGCCGTACCCGTGGCCGCGGCGGTACGGGGCTGGCGCCGTTATAGTGACGAGAACTGCGCGTTCGCTCATTAGGTCAGACACACACACACTCGGGGGCTAACACTGCACTCTTAGCCCTCTCGCTTTAACCACATACACCACACGTGACCTGCCACTCACACACCTGTACGGCCTCGCAACACACCTGTCACTACACACCTGTACGGCCTCGCAACACACCTGTCACTACACACCTGTACGGCCTCGCAAGACACCTGTCACTACACACCTGTACGGCCTCGCAACACACCTGTCACTACACACCTGTACGGCCTCGCAACACACCTGTCACCACACCTGTACGGCCTCGCAACACACCTGTCACTATACACCTGTACGGCCTCGCAACACACCTGTCACTACACACCTGTACGGCCTCGCAACACACCTGTCACTACACACCTGTACGGCCTCGCAAGACACCTGTCACTACACACCTGTACGGCCTCGCAAGACACCTGTCACTACACACCTGTACGGCCTCGCAACACACCTGTTGTCTGTGTATCACCGTAAATAAATGACTTGGAAGGTTCGACGATGCACTAGGTTGGAAGTTTAGTAGTAGTAGTAGGAGGTGTTAATAGTAGTTGTAGGTGGTAATAGTAGTAGTAGGTGGTAATAATAGTAGTAGATGTTAATAGTAGTAGTAGGTGGTAATATAGGCTATCACATGCCAACACCCAGCCACTGCCTGGCCGGCCCATGTATTTGTTTTGGTTATGACAAGATGGCGGCTGGTGACTTCAGTATCTCGGCCACAGCTAGCCCAGATCCGCGATCCATGTTATATAGATCAGTGGGTGGGTGCGCGGCAGCCTGCAGGGGAAGTGGTGGCGGGCGGGGGTGGGTTGGTGACGTCCTACCTGCACGCCGCGCCACCAACCCGGCGATTACACCGAATTATGACATCATGACGCTTCCATCTGATACAGGCGCTGGCAGAGGTGAATCCCGGGGAGTCCGATCAGTAAGAAGGCAATTGGCGGGTGCGTGTGATTAACGGCGGCCCGATCACGGGTGTAATGTCGGAACCACCGCGGTAATGACCACTCCGATACCCCACCACGCTATCTCACCACACTGCACTGCCATTATATATATATATATATATATATATATATATATATATATATATATATATATATATATATATATATATTGCTATATTATATCCTATCTTATATATATAATATATATATATATATATATATATATAATTGACGTGATCAGCGGCTTCCGGCGGGCGTGATGGCTGGTTGTCAATAAGATACAATATATATATTTTGTTAATTTGAAGTATGTGCCCGAGTGTCGCAGAGCAGCTTGTTGGCGCGCCTTGTACAATATATACGTATACCGAGCCGCAGGGGAGGCCGCGCACGATGCCGCGCCTGGTGGTACTCATCTGCATGTCCGTCGTGGAGCGCCCCTATACCCACCTTGACAAGACCGTTGTCACACTGTGACTGGCGGGGGGCTCGAGGGTTGGTGATTAGTACACCTTCTTCTTCTGGTTGGTACCGCCATCCTTCCATCGTTTTTTTTCTCGTTTTTTTACGTTGGAGCTACCCCTATAGCGCCTATAGGTTATTTTTTATTTTATTTTGAGGGCTCCGGTGGTTGGCCCTGCACATTCTGGAGGGTCGTGATGTCGGTCGCCCTCGCCCGTTGGTGGTGCAGGCTGGATTTTTATAGTGACACCTGTGGTCTTAGGTGAAGACCATCATGTCCCTTCCCTTGCCTTCACCACGCTGTCCCTTCCGTCCTCACTCTTCCATCACCCCATCACCCCATCACGCGGCCCCACAACCCTCCCGGACAGTAATGACAGGAAACAAGGGAGAAATACATAAGATTGCTTGCGTGCGGGATAGGCGGGGCAGGGCAGGGCAGGGACAGACCACTCGCCGCGATGATCTACTTATCAGGATCTTGGTGATTGCCTTCCCTATGTTATTATTATTAATCATATATGTATTTTAG
>JACEEZ010015805.1:0-15000 GCA_016584305.1 Chionoecetes opilio
TTTTCACGCCGCCTCGTGGCCTATCAATCACTTTGACTAGCATGTCTTATGGCCCCCAAAAGACAAAGTCAGCATCGCGGTCCTTTAATTTCTCACATTCAAGTTCGTCACTGTCTTCGTCCTTTTTTCACCATCCGTGAAAAAAAAATACCTTCTATCTTTTCCCTGAACACTTTTTTCACGTCTGGAAAAAAAACCATGATAAACACTATTTTTTTAAAACACTGTAAATTTGTTGTAATTTTTCCCCTTTCCCTAAAAGGGGGAAAAATAATTAATCACTATAGCCACACTTATTGCAGTTCCGTAAACAAGGGGTACGTGAACCCTTTTTGGTTTTTTAAACCCTTATTTGAAAAACAAGGGACGTCGTACCCTAATGACGTTCTATGGAAAAAATCAGGGGGGACTGGAGGACGGACCAAAACCGCTGTAAAGGGTTTGGGGGAAACACTAAAGCTATAGCGAGTATGGGCGCAAGGGATCCATCAAACACCCCGGGATACAAATGATGACATTAGCGAGGGGTTCCTGTCCCATTTTTAGCGTTCTGGGGTTTAAAAAAAAAGTGCTTCGTTTCATGTGACCAAAATCGCTTCCCAAATGATTTGTATTCCTTACTACGAGTATGCTTGTCAATAAATTTAAATAGTCTTTGAGTTAACATTTTTGAACCCATGGAAATTTTATAAAATTATTTTAAAGTCTTTCGAAACCCTACTTTTGACAAACTAAAAAAGTTATTCCTTCAATCGTTTTTCGTATGGCTTTTTTCGAAAGCGCGGAATCTTTTTAAAAACTTTTTTTTTGTACTCTCCCCATTTTGGGTTATATCTCTCTATAGTGGGGTGACCAAAATTGAACCAATATTAAATTTAGGACGACAATCGCATTGAAAAGTGAAGAATGACTTTTTAGACTTACTTTGAAAGTTTTTTCCTATGAAACAGTTAATTTTTTTTGCCCTTAAAATTTCTGAACAAAGTTTCTGGGGCTTGAGGTCGTGCTTATAATAATCCCTAAACTTTTTTTTCGGGAACTTGGAAAGTTCATGTCCTCCATTGAGGTTTTAATTTTATCGTTATTTTCAATATGCAAAAACCCTTACACTTACGGTATTAAATTTCATCTGCCATTTATTTTCCCAATAAATAACGATCAAGGTCAATTGCAATTTTATCTTATCGCAGTTGTGATTTCTTTATCGTTATTTTAGTATCGTCCCAAAAATTTTATACTTACAGGGGAGGGGGCCCTTTGTCAATATCGTTTACATAGATTAAAAAAAGTACAGGGCTAAACAATCCTTGCGGCACCACTTAAAACACTTGCCACTAGATGCTTTTTCCCTTTTAAATTTTGACGCCTACTTTCTCTCAGAAAAACCTATTCCCAAATCAATTTAAGTTTTTCCATTTATGCCTGCAACTTTTTTTCTTAATAAAAGCTTATGGGGGACTTTGTCAAGTTTTTGAAAGTCAAAATAAAAAATTACGCTTTCGTCTCGTCGAACGGGCTGTATCCATCATTAAATAAGTCTAGCAAGTTTGTAAGGCAAGAACGTATATTACGAAAGCCGTGCTGGGAGTTTTCAAACAGATTATTTTCTTCTAAGAATTTGACCACATTGTCTCATATTACAGTTTCCATTAATTTACAGAATAGGCTGAGGCTGATCGGTCTGTAGCTGCTTGGTTGTGTTAAATCACCTTTTTTCTGTATTGGAGTAACATTTGGAAGCTTCCAATCGCAAGAACTTTACCGGAATTTAGGGATTTGTTAAAAAGTATTGAAAGAAGTTTGCAAATCTGGTGCTTTGCTTCCTTTAAGACCTTCGCTTCTTACCCTTAACCTCGCTTAATACCCTGCTGATCTTCCTGAAATCCGGTTTATTATAATTGGGAATAATAACTGATTTTCTGTGATGTCTATGCTACAATTTATGCCTTATCTGAATAACCTGTGATCACTGTTTGCCAAATGTTCACCTATGTCGCAATAATCAATAACATCGATGTCGGTAGTGAAAATAAATCTAAGATACTATTATCCCTTGTAGGCTCACGGACCACCTGATTTAGATATAACGTGTTTACCATATCAAGCAATCGCATACGTTCTCTATCAGGAGAGTTATTATTCCAGTTTATACGACGCAGGTTAAAATCTCCACATAAAATTGCGTTGGTATTATTGTTGACAACTGACTCTATCTCGTCATACCGGAGGCAATCTACTTCCGCATTTAATTTAGGAGGAGGATATATTGACCCAAACATTAACAGTTTACCGTTAAGCTTTATCTTTGCGTAGACTGAGTCAAAATGATCTTGATTTACTTTATCGATTTCGATTGCTTGCAAATTTACTTTAATGTAAAGAATGACACTTCCACCTGTTTTATGCGTACGACAATTTGGAATGTCTTGTAGCCTGGAATGGCTATTTCAGATAATAAATGTTTATCTTTGGTGTTAACCCAACTTTCTGTGATACTAACGATATCTGGTGTTTCAGAAACAACGTAAGCCAATCATTCATTACGCTTTGAAATAATGCTTCTGGCAATTGTGTATAGCAATTTAAGTTCCTTAATAGTTTTGGTAACCTTGCGTGAGGGTTTACCAGCAGGGTGCCTAGGGTCCACTGTAACATACCGCTTGATTAGAGGAGGAGCAGGAGGAGGAAGAGGATACGTTGTGAACAGTTATGTGTCCAAATAGAGTGTCTTTTAATACCATATATTACTTCTCTCTTCTCTCTCTCTCTCTCTTCTCTCTCTCTCCTCATCTCTCTCTCTCTTCTCTTCTCTTCTCTCTCTCCTCTCTCTCTCTCTCTTCTCTCTCTCTCTCTCTCTCTCTCTCTCTCTCTCTCCTCCTCTCTCCTCCTCTCCTCTCTCCTCTCTCTCTCTCTCTCATCTCCTCTCTTCTCTTCTCCCCTCTCTCTCTCTCTCCTCTCTCTCTCTCTCTCGTGGCTCACCTTGCGTCGTTGCTGTAGGTGTGGAGGCCCCAGGTCAGTAACTGATCTGGTCTCCATCTCGCCTAACCCACGACACCTGAACAATCAGACAACAATTATTACAGTTGAGATTCCGTCCTCACACACATCACACCCCACACACACATACACACGCTACACCACACACACACACACCAACCAACACATACACACACACACACACACACACACACACACACACACACACACACAACACACACACACACATACACCACACACACACACACACACACACACACACACACACACAACACACACACAACAACACACACACACAACGCACACACACAACACACACCAACACACACACACACACACACACACACCACACACACACACACACACACACACACACACACAACACACACATACACACACACACACACACACACATACACACACACAACACACATTCACCACAACACACCACACACACACACACACACACACACACACACACACGCACACACACACACCACACACACAGGTACAGAACACTCACGATCTTGTCTCCGAGGCGGTTCACCCTACAGTGGAGGAAGGACACACACACACACACACACACACACACACACACACACACACACACACACACACACACACACACATACCACACACACACACACACACACACACACACACACACACACACAACACAAACACACACACTCACACCCACACCCATCCCACACCCACACCCACTCACACTCACACTCACACTTACACCCACACACACACACACACACACCCTAACACCTACCCACCAATAGATGAGACAGCTGTGGAGCCATCTGGGTGAAGCATAAGAGGGAATGATGTAGAACAAAAATTGTTAGAGATAATATTAGCTAGATGCCAGAAGTCACGAGAGTAATTCGATTTAGAAAGATTTTGACAACTTCTATGAATGAAGGAGTTTTGGGTAAGTTGATTACGGACGGAAATATAAAGAGCAGTAGTTTCAGGAGTGCGTGTGTATGTGTTTGACTAATGAACACATAGACAGCAATTATTACAGGTGAGATTCCCGTCCCTCACACACAATCATACACCCCCCCCCCCCACCCACCCCACCCCCCACACACACACACACACGCTCACACACACACACACGCGCACTCGTGAAACTCATGCCCTTTATATTCCGTCCGTATCATGTCAATATTACTACTTCAACTTACCAAAAACTCCTTCATTCATAAAAAATGTCAAAATCTTTCTAAATCGAATTACTCTCGTGACTTCTGGCATCTAGCTATAATATCTCTAACAATTTTTTACTTCGATCTTTCCCTCCTATGCTCACCCATATGGCTCCACCTGTCTCATCTAGCTGTTCTAAAGCAAAACTCTTCCCTCAACCTTTGCTGCAATTTTCCACTCTGGTTGGAAGAAGTGCTTGTTTCTCCTTCTCCGCTCCAACCTCTGACTATATATGCCCTGATTTAATTAAGATCCTTCATAATGAAGGCTTAAAGTCTGAAGAGTCCTCTATTGTTTCTCACAAACTGTGATGTCCTGTGTTTTGCAACCCTGCCTGGTCAAACTTTTCCGTCTTTATCAATCTACTGTCCACCTTCTGTCCTGCTGGACGTTTGCTCACACATCCAACATGTGTCCAAAGAGGGTTGACCGTTCCTAATCCTACAACTACCGTCCTATAGCTTTGACTTCCTTCCTTTCAAAGCTTTTTAAATCTAATACTTAATCAGAAGATTCGAAAAACATAAAAACAAAAAATAAAGACGCTCAAAGGCCATAGACCTTACACGAGGTAATCCCTGTTACTTATTACTCACCTACATCCACCTTTATCCCCATCCGTGACATTATCCTAGCCTCTTTTTAAAGCTTCTTTGTTAATGACTTCCGCACCAACTAACTGACCTCCAGACTCCATTTTAATCATATACTATTGTGAACCAGTTTTTCCTTGTTTTGTTTTATCTAACTTTTTTTCCAGATTGAATCCGTTACTTTCATCTTCTACCCTGATTAATTAAACATCTATATGTCCAATCTTCTATCTGATCGTCAGTACGGTTTCCGTAATTAGGGCGATATACTGGCGATCGTCTAGCTTTCTCCCAACTGAATCTTGGTCATCCTCCTTAGGGTTTCGGTGAAACTTTTTTGCTGTTGCCTTGACATAACAAGAGTTTTTTATTGAGTCTGGCACAATCTTTAATTTCCCACAAACAACCCTCATTCGGTGTTTCTCTCCTCTCTGTAACCTTCTCTTAATTTCCTTTCAAACCGTTCTATTGCAGCTACGTAGACGGACCTTGTTTCTTCTCCCTACAGTCTATCATAGTGGTTTTCCTCAGGGTTCTGTCCTATCACCCACTCTTCTTTCTAATATTCATAAATGATCTACTAAGTCTAACTCAAGCCCTATCCGCTCCTACGCTGATGATTCTTACCCTGCATTATTCCAACGTCGTTTATTAACGGTCCAACTCAACAGTGAACTAGGTGATTCATCGGAGAGATGCCACCAAGCGCCTAACCTATGATCTTTATATAATAATTATTTCTTATACTTGTGCAAAGCAAACTGTTTTGTTCAATACATCAAAAACCCAATTTCTTCAACACTATCTATTCGATAAAACTACGGATAGCTATCCCCTCTTCTTCAATGACAACTCAACTATCTCCTTTTTTTCCACAATGACATTCTTGGACTGTCCCTTTACTATAATTTGAACCTGGAATCTCACATTTCATCATCTCTTGCTAAACAGCTTCTAAGAAAGTTTAGGTGTTTCTGTGGCTTCTGCGGGGGGGGGCGTCCATTTTTTTTTCCCTCCAGCTGCTTGCCTCTCTACAGGGGCCTTATCCGCTCATGTATGGAGTATGTCTCACTGTTTGGGGGGGATCCACTCATACCGCTCTCCTAAACAGGTTGAGTCAAAAGCTTTTTCGTCTCATCAACTCCCTCCTCTGATTGACTGTCTTCATCTTTAAATCACCGGCCACATGTTTCTTCTCATGCAATCTTCTACGTAATTTCATGCTCACTGCTCTTCTAACTTGCTAACAGCATAGCCTCCCCCCCTCCGCGGCCTCGCGGCACAAGGCTTTCTACTCATTCTCATCCCTGATTCCTGTCCATCTTCCTAACGCACATTTAATCAGTATATTTACTATCTCATTCCATTCACTTGTACACTATGAACGCTCTTCCCTATTCCTATTTTTCTCCTTCCTACGCCTTCAATCCGTTTCAAAAGAGAAGAGTGACAGAAACCTCACGACTAGATTTTTCCCGCCCCCTTTTCTTTTATCATCTTCTGTCCTTCTTATTCCGTGACTTGGAACTGAGCGGGCTTTGGTGTTTACTCTTTGTTTTTGTGTCCTTGGCCAGTCCTTTATGATGAAAACACACACACACACACACACACAACCACCATACACACACACACACACACACACACCAAAGGTGAAACAAACACTCACGGTCTGTCCCGAGTCGGTTCACCCTAGAGTTGAGTGGAAGGCCGTGGAGCCGCAAGCTGCGCCGTGAATGCTGGCGCGTTCTGGTGCTCGTGGAAGTACGGGCCACAAGGGGTGGTGGTCTCGTGCAGCGCGTGTGGTACCTGTCGCGGCACGGCAGGCGGGGAAGAGAAGGCATGGAGGGTGTAGAGAGTAAGCACTGCTTCTTACCTATCTCATACCTCTGGCTAGAGGCTGGCTTGATTGGGTACTACAGGCCATGTGTGTGTGTGTTGTTGTGTGTGGTGGCTGTGTTGTGTGTGTGTGTGTTTGTGTGTGTGTGTGTGTTTGTGTGTGTGTTTCTGTGTGTGTGTTGTGTGTGGTTGTGTGTGTGTGTGTGTGTGTGTGTGTGTGTGTGTGTGTGATGTGTGTTGTGTGTGGTTGGTGTGTGGTGTGTGTGTTTGTGTGTGTGTGTGTGTGTGTTGTGTGTGTTGTGTGTGTGTGTGTGTGTGTGTTAACAGAACGTTGAATTTGTTGTCCTAATAAACTGTCCACTCTATTTATATCTATCTATGTATATATCTATATATGTCTATCTGTTTAATCTAAATATCTATCTAATCTGTAGTCCCTGTCTATGTAGAATGGTACGGAGCGTGTGTGGACTTAGACCTATTCAGAAAACACTTTTTCCTATTTTTATAACCTCCTGCACGGTTTCCAATGCTTTTTGACCTGGAACAAGTCAAAATTACAACCTTATAAGCCAAAATGTTTAGAAACTTTTGCCTCATGAAGCATAAAGTTCTATTCTATACACGTTTTCTGAACGCCAGTTTCGGATCATTTTTGATGTTTGTTTTTCGCCTATTTTTTCACCAATAAATGGGCATAATCATGTTAAAGCAGGTATTAGATGCTGACTGTGAAACATCCAAATGCCTAGAAACATTTATGGAAATATTACATGTGATACTTACAGACAAATTTTCAAAAATTACACTAATATGTTATTTCACTCTAGTCCAAATTCACATGGTTTTAGCATGAAATCTAAGGTCTGTTTATGTTTGTTGCAGATCTGTTTGAACCTGCTAACAATCCAGAGATACTTCATCAAGATAACTACACTATGGCAGTAAGCAAGGAGCTCCGAGGACGCAAAGTTGACATCTCAGAACCTCCACCTGCAGTCCAAGACAAGCGTCACCGCCGACCTGCTTACTAGATCTGCTACAGAAACCCTTCCTATCACTACCATCATCCCAGCATCAGTGGCTCCCAGTTGACCCCACCACAACAGGCCTTCCAGTCTTCCTCCATCTCCAGAGTTTGCCAGAAAATACGGAATCCTAAGATCAAGACCTCCGCCAATGAAAAAGTGGAGGCGAGCATCCATTCTGGCAGATGATAGGATCAAGACCCATGACCAAGTACAATGCAGCGCAGCATTTTCATGACACTTCAAAAAAGCACGAAGATCTAGCAATGAATAAAGGTAGAACAGTGACCCTGGAGGGAAAAGGAGTGCCTTTGCCTGGAATTAGATAGCCTGTCGCCAATAGAGCTTCAGTATGCCATCCAGGAAATAGAGCAGAAACCCGCTGCTATCAGGAGAAAGAAGACAAGGGCATCAGTTCTAACCAGGATCAGAGACATCGAGAGAGAAGGCCCACATGTCTGGGTCATTACAATATATTTGAGTCACGGTCCCGCAGCAAGCAGCGTGGGGCTGCAAGACTGCAGCGAGAGAGGAACAAGCTAGAATTTTGTCACAAAATTTCTACAATTTTTCAGCGTGCCACACAGCGACGGACGCTGCTGCTGTGTCTACCTGGGCTGACCAACCGACAGTGAGGAATGCAGAGGACATGGATTACCAACAACTCGTCCTGGATGTTCCATCACCAAGACACTGTGACTCTCTCACATTTCCCAGGGGGTCTGGAGTTGTGTTTTGAGCATCTGCATACCGCTGATCGTCTGGATTGTCTGACAATCTGTGACAGCCTTAGTCCTCTGCTACATTGTGAAGGCTGTTGGAGCTGACCTGGACAAGTTTGTCAGTGGCTCAACCTCAACACGAGACGGACCAGATGCTGACAAGGTACCACATCAGCCAGGAGTACATGCAGCATTTAGCGAGTACCCTCCAAGTATGCTGCTCGTCCCTGGGATGGCAGGAGATGCTGAGAAGATGTCCTGGAAGTGATCCTGGGACCACGTCAGAGACTCTGGCTGTGCTTGTCTAGGAACCACCTGCATATCCTGGACAGGCAAGCTATGGAGTACCAGTGATAGACATCAACGGACGGCTCCAGGCAGATGCATCCATGGATTTTTTGCTGGAGGCATGGGGCTTACGGAGTATTCACTGCCCTTGTGTTGACACAACGGCCATCAACAGTGGAGTACATCGGGGACTGCCAACTTCTGGAGCAACAGCTTGACAGGAAGGTGTTCTACCTGGCCTGCAGACACACATTCTAGAAGTTGTGGTTGGTGCTGTATGGGCGAATCTGTTTGGCAATGTCAAGAGCCCAGAGAATCCTTGGTTCAAGCACTTCAAAGGACGTTTGTGGACGATCTTACCACAGACAGCCCTACAACCCTGTCCATCAGACAAAAATGGTTTTAATAAAAAGAAGAAAGAGTGCAAGGAAATATCTACGAAGGAAAAATCCTGAGGTCGGAGAAGCCGAGGTCCGTGAGCTGACTACCGTGAGATGGCTAGCTACAACTATCGTCCTTTGGGAGACACGCCTCCCCCCGCAGGAATCCATGGATCGTCCTGGACCATTCATCAGGCCAGGTGGATGGCCAGAAAACTGTATTCTATGAGATGTTCATGTTGCTGAGCATCTGGAGTACGATGAAAGAAACTGTTGTTGAAGCTGGAACGCCTCAACCTCTTCCTGGACTGTTTCTATACACCCATGTTGGATGTCATTCTACACTTGCTGCGATGCTCCTGCAAAGATCTGGCAGTTCATGAAGGACATGATGAGTTCAAGAGACAGACTCCAGAGATTGCTCAGGCAGTGCTACAAAAACTTGAAACCACAAGTGGTACCTGACCAGGAGGTTCGCCTCTTCGGTAGCAGACTCATGACAAAGAGAATCATCGGACATTGCCTGCCAAGCTGCACGCCACTGAAAGCCAGATAGCTTCAGACGAGGGAACCTATGCTCCCTCAGGTTTACAGCCCGACGACTCTGGCTGATCTAGTTGTCCAGAGAGTCATCTTCTGCTTGACACCCTTGGCATTGATATGACTGGCTTCTGCAACTGTGGCGACATGCTAAGGAGTGATGACTATCAGCAGGCCTGGAATATGTCAGCAAATGTAAAAGTAGTGAATGACCTTGCTGAGCGGGGATCAAGATGATGACTGATTTCGCAACATCATTACCACAGATTCTCAGCAAAAACAGTACCTGCTCAAACTGTGGAATACAACCGTGATCGATTTGATAGCTTCAAGAAGCAAACTCTGAAAAAATGACTGTGAAGTGTCCTTCGAGATAGACAATAGAGTTTTTCTGCCACCTGAAATAGTTTTTAGAGTCTTTGTCACACATTTTTTGATGTCAAGATTGTAATATTTATGAAATTTTATATGAAATTTTCAGAAAATTTTGCTTTTTTTTCTTGGATATGATGTGTGTTGTTTTTCTTGAATGTTTACTTGGATTGTTTTTTCAGAAATAATATTAAAAATGCTTCAATTTGATACCCAATTTTTTGTTCTTATCCACAATTGTACAAAAGTCTCAGTGAAAAAAAGTCTGTGGCGGAAGGCAAATTTATAGGCGCTTTTCTACTGTCCCGCGGGCCTTAATAATCTTGAGGTCATGAAGCAAAGGTTCCTGACATTTTAGCTCAAAATCGTTGTGATTTTCTGCTTTTCCAGGTCAAAAAGCATGGGAAACCTTGCAGGGGGGTATAAAAATAGGAAAAAATTGTTTTCTGAACAGGTCTAGACTGTGTGGTATTATATTATATCATTGTTAAAATCATTATAATTATATTTTCATTATCATTTTTATCATCATTACCATTATCATAATTTTCGAATCAATATCACAAAAAAAATTTGTGCAACATAATAAGGGATAATATAAACACATAAACACACACATACACACGCAAAAAACATCATGTATAAAGATAAACAAACAATTAGAAAACCATAAAAAAAAAATTGTTATAGAAATATATTTAAATCACGTCAGTTTTGGTTAATATATAAAAATAATAATTCAGCAATAAATAATTATAATCGAAGAATATATATTGCCTACATGATTTATCTCTGAAGGATTGGTAGTAATAGTAGTAGTAGTAGTAGTAGTAGTAGTAGTAGTAGTAGTAAGAGTAGTAGTAGTAGTAGTAGTAGTAGTAGTAGTAGTAGTAGTAGTAGTAAAGTCTTAGTAGTATAGTAGTAGTATAGTAGTAATTTGTATTATTAGTACGGTACCTGTTTATGTGTTTTCCCGGGACAACTCCAGAGAAAATGAGACCAGCCAAACAAAAAGAGATAAGTGCCATTGAACCTAACAAACAAAATCAGTAACCACAGCCAGCAAAATATATTCCATTAATAAAGGCAAGGGGATCCATGTGAATGTTAACGTTTTGTAAGATCAACAATACTTAATGTTGCAAGGAATGGTACATGAAAAATCTGCTTGCACAAATCAGAAATAACACATATAATGTAGTTATGAGGAGTAATGATAGTTTATACTACAGAGGTTATGTAATATGTGTATGCGTAAGATGATTGCTTTCAAGGGTATGTGGTAAGTATATGTTTGGAGAAATGCTGGTACGAGTGACGTTTCGTTACTGCCAACACCAACGTCAAGGGGCGCCACCTCCCGCAAGTCGCTGCCGACGGGGATATCGCACTCCACGAGGGGAACCATGTGGAGGCCAGCCTCTTGGGCTTTAAGTCAGGTGTTCTCGCACCTTGCCTCCTAGGGTGGTGTGAGGGCCTGCAACCATGACGCCTACCTAGCGGGGGCCGTTCACCACACTCTCCAGGCGAGGGTGGTATAAGAGCCTGTACCCCGCCACGCCCTCACCGGCCTACACGAGGGGTTGTGGAGTCACCAGGTGGCCTACAGACACCACCACAGTTTTGCTCAGTCTGCACCAGGCCAGGATGCCGGCCAAGCGTGCTACCATGCACAGCATTGAGCAGCAGGGAGGTAGGTCCTGCTGCATCTCCTGCAGCTGGGCTGCGGCACGATGGGAACGTGGGACACGGTGAACTGTGGGACAGTTGCGAGGGCCACCGGTGTGACCATCGTGGACACGTGGTCATCTGATCCGGCGCCCCCTGAGACACTTGCCTGCTGTGCTGCCCTGCTACTGCTAGGCCTAGAGCAGATGGACGATGGACGAGCAGCACCACGAGGCTGGGGCGGCCCTCGTGCTGCGCCGGACACAAGCACACCTGCCTCAGGTGCTCGAGGTGGGCACAGCGGCCCTCCACCACACCGAGCACACCAAGAGCCACCTGAGTCTAGATAATCTTATGTCTCCAATCCTAGATGACCAACCTGGCCACATCAAGGTTCCTATATATACACAGCCTCCAGCGGCGGGCTGGCTCATGTTCATGTTTTTTTTAACTCATAGATTTAAATGCATTTAACATTCATATTCAAGTCTGGAATAAGTTTCAATATAAGATATATAAAGATGATAGAAGTAACTTCAAAATACGTAATCAACGAGTCCAAGACAGGAACACACGGACGTGAAGACCAATAAACGGACACGAACATAATGTCGACGAAATTATAAATATAACGCCAATTTCTGTCTCTCTCCTGACGTGAAGGCGAAAAGGGGGGGGGGGAGAGAGAGGAGAGAGAGAGAGAGAGGGGAGAGAGAGAGAGAGAGAGGGAGGGGGGGGAGAGAAGAGAGAGAGAGAGGAGAGAGGGGAAGAGGGGGGAAGAGAGAAAGATGAGGAGAGGAAGAGAGTCTTTTTCCTGAGGGTGGTTGTGTTGTCGTGTGTCCTAATTGGTCTGTGAGTTTGTTTGCTTCTTTCTCTTCCTTCCTTTATTTAAAGGAAGCGATGAGGAGAAATTCAAAGATATTGTGATAACTAGAGAAATGGTGGGAGAGAGTATAGATAGAAGGAAACATTTTAAGTCGCCAGGACCAGATGAAGTGTATCCCAGAGTATCAAAAGAATGCAAAGAGGTGTTAGTGAGTCGTTAGTTCACATTTTAGGAGATCGGTTGAGATAGGCCGATGGGGCAATTATTGTGGAGGAAGGGAAATGTAAAATCCCCATATTTAAAGAAAGGGGAAGACAGAGGACTAAAGTTAAATTATCCGACACCGTTAGTCTCCACGTCCAGTGGTAGGTAAATTTATTGGAATCTATTATTGCAAAAACACATTAGAGAAACATTTGAAAAACATAGTTTGATCAATGATTCACAACATGGATTCACCAAGGGTAGGTCATTTCTCACCAATATATTGAGTTTTTATAGGAAAGTTTATGAGACGGCAGATAATGATAAGGATTATGGTATAATATACCTGGACTTTAGTAAGGCATTCGACAAAGTACCACACGAGCGACTCTTAGATAAGGTTAAGGCTCATGGAATAGATGGGAAGGTTCTTCGTTGGATCAGAGCTTGGCTAAGTGATAGGAAACAAAGGGTTACAATTACTGGTTCTAAATCTGAATGGGGACAGGTGACAAATGAAGTTCCACAAGGGTCTGTTTTGGGTCCATTACTATTTTTGATTTACATCAACGATTTGGATAGTGAGATTAGCAGTGATATCAGCAAGTTTGCTGATGATACTAAGGTAGGTAGGATTATTGGATCACAGTCTGATGTAAACATATTGCTGGGAGACTTAGATAAACTTACTGAATGGTTAGTCAGAAAGCAGATGGAATTTAATATTGATAAGTGCAGCGTTATGAATGTTGGTAGAAAAATACCTGGTAATAGATACACCATATGCAATGTATCGCTGAAAAGATCAGAAGTTGAAAAAGATGTTGGAGTGAGAGTGAGCCCAGACCTCCGACCTAGGAAACAATGTATTTAAGCTAGAAATAAAGCTAATAGGGTGTTTGGGTTCATTACCAGAAGTGTTAAAAGTAGAAGTGCGGAAGTTATTCTAAAGCTTTATCTGGCTCTAGTCAGGCCTCACCTAGACTATGCGGTTCAGTTTTGGTCTTCATATTACAGGATGGATATAGCCTTGTTAAAATCAGTGCACAGAAGGATGCCCAAAATGATTCAAGGGATGCGTAACTTTAGTTATGAGAAGAGCTTAAAGCTATTAAAGTTACACTCACTCGAGAGACGCAGAGTAAGGGGCGATCTGATAGAAGTTTTTTTTAGTGGATAAAGGGATTTAATAAAGGAAAGGTAGGAAAAGTTCTTTCGGCTATTAACCAGGGTAGAACAAGAAGTAACGGATGCAAGCTGGAAAAGCATAGATTTAAAAAAGAAATAAGGAAAAACTGGTTCACAAATAGGGTGGTGAATGATTGGAATCGACTCAGTAGACAGGTATTTAGTGCGGAGTCAACAGGAGCTTTAAAAGGGGGCTGGATAGGTTCATGGATGGGGATGAATGGTGAATGTAGGTAGTGTTAGGTAACAGGAACTACCACATGTAGGCCTCACGGCCTCTTGTAGTTTCCTTATTTTCTTATGTTCGTATATTCTTCTTATTTTGTCACTTCGCCTTGCTCTATACACACAAACACACACTCCAGATTAACTTCATACACGATCTTCTCTCTCTCTCTCTTTCTCTCTTTCGTTCTCTCTCTCTCTCTCTCTCTCTCTCTCTCCTCTCTTCTCTCTCTCTCCTCTCTCTTCTCTCTCTCTCTCTCTCTCTCTCTCTCTCTCTCTCTCTCTTCTTCTCTCTCTCTCTCTCTCTCTCTCTCTCTCTCCTCTCTCTCTCTCTCTCTCCCCTCTCCTTTTCTCTCTCTCTATCTATCTATCTATCTATCTCTCTCTCGCTCTCATTTATTTATATTATATTTTTTTCATTCTTGTTTAAACATTTTGTTGCGTTCATAATGTTTTGGATGATGATGATGATGATGAATATGGTTATTTTTTTCTTAGTTTTATGCTATTATATCCTATAATTCCCTTTTATCCCTCTTCAATCATCATAAGAATGATTACATCCTCTACCATTTATTCACCTTTGCATCAATTATATCATTATATCTTACCTGAATTTCCTTAACCTGGATTGACATTATATTCCTCTTTTTTTCATCACTTCAATCATTCTCTTATCTCATCTGCTATATATTCATACATACATACATACATACATACATACACACAGTGTGCACCGGAAGCCACTTGTACCCCTCCCTCCCTATACAAAATTGGTCCTTTGATCTCGCGTGGTTCGCCCCGCTGCTCCATTCCCAGGTATCTTGTCGAGCAATAAGACATGAGTATATATGGCACTGCCCAAAGGACCATTTCGTGATAGCGTGATGTGATTTTTTTTTCTCTCTC
>JACEEZ010015805.1:17500-32500 GCA_016584305.1 Chionoecetes opilio
AAATTGCCTACAGGCGCTATAGGCTCCAAAGGATATATATAAAAATTATATAATTATAAAAAACAATAAAAAAAAGTGTCTTCGTAGAATCATGGGGTATCGCTTGGATCAGCAGTTACACCGTGAGACTGAATCGAGGCCTATTAACTGCATAGTCCATCAGCGCCTACTTCGGCTATATGGGCATAAGGCAAGCTACTCTGAAACCGATCCTTCCCATCGGGTTGTATCTCTAAGAGACAAGCCGGCGTGGAGGAGGCAGAGGTGGCGCACAAGGCCCCTGGCTGGGGCAAGATGATGTTTTCTGTCGAGAGTTGCTTAGTATGGGAAGGGACACTGCATGAGCGTGGTGACCGGGAGTGGCGTTGTCGGGTTGGCGAGGCGACGCGTCTCCCGGTGTATGCCCCCAATGATTGATTATATCATAATTTATCATATTGTTGGATAAAAAAAAATTATTCACAAATCTCCATCATATACCTATCTTTTTTATAGACTTTGATATTTTCAGGGAACATAAACTAACGAATATTTTTCATATCTACACAATATTCCATTTCTACTTTTATTAAGCAGAAGCCCACATGATGAAATACAAATATAACACATGTAAAGGAATAACAAAACAAAAATACAATAGAGTAAAACTGGAATGATTGAACACAAGAAAAATAGAAAGTTGTGAATAAAAACAATTTTTATATGTATTGGTAACGTTGACAGACTGGTTGACGCACACAGAACAAAAATACCAAATGAAATAAATAAATAAATATACGAATAAAAAAAACATGCTCCTTTCCACCCCACCACCACCACCACCACCTTCAGGTGGGACCCACCTGTCCTCGGTGACGGCGCTGTACGACCACAGGGACGACAGCGACGCCCCCGTGTCGTCCACGGCTGTTTGTCCCGACGCCACCTCGCCGCCATACCGCACCGCGCCCACCTCTGTGTGGGAGAGTAATAGTGGTAGTCAGGGCCTGGGAGAGGGGGGCGTGGGGGGAGAGGGGGTATATCAGCATCAGGGCCCGGGAGAGCTGGCATCTTAGCACCAGGGCTCGGGAGAGGGGGGAGGGCTGGTATCTCAGCACCAGGGCCTGGGAGAGGGGGGAAAATGGGGGCTGGTATCTGAGCACCATGGCTCGGAAGAGGGGTGAGGGCTGGTATCGCAGCACCAGGGCTCGGGAGAGGGGGGAGTGGGGGGGGCTGGTATCTCAGCACCGGGAGAGGGGAGATGGCTGATATCTCAGAGTCCGGGGCCCGGGAGAGGGGGAAGGGCTGGTATCTCAGAATCCGGGGCCCGGGAGAGGGGGGAGAGGGGGGTGAGGCTGGTATCTCAGCACCAGGGCCCGGGAGAGGGGGGAGGGCTGGTATCTCAGCATCGGGAGAGGGGGGAGAGGGGGAGGGCTGGTATCTCAAAATCTGGGGCCCGGGAGAGGGGGGAGAGGGGTAAGAGGCTAGTATCTCAGCACCAGGACTCGGGAGAAGGGAGAGAGCGGGGAGAGGGGGGAGAGGCTGGTATCTCAGCATCAGGGCCCGGGAGATGGTGGAGGGGTTGGTATCTCAGAATCCGGAGCCCGGGAGAGGGGGCGGGCTGGTATCTCAGCACAAGGGCCCGGGAGAGGGGGGTGGGGTTAGTATCTCAGAATCCGGGGCCCAAGAGAGGGCGGGCTGGTATCTCAGAATCCGGGCCCGGGAGAAGGGGGAGAGAGGGGCTGATATCTGAGCACCAGGGCCCGGGCCTCATATGCGCATGATGCGTGTAATAATAATATCAATAATACCAAAAATAATAATTAAGACAAAACATAAAAGCAATGAGTTCTTCAGTTTCAGAATTATCTTTCTATGAAAAAATATGCCTTCAAATTGACTCCAGTGGCAAGATTCTACATTTTTTCGAACCCCTCATACCCACGGAGCCAAACCCGATTTTTTTCCAAAATTCGTCCCGGTGTGCTTTAAAAGGTTGGCTTATGCAAATCACATCTACAGGTGTCTAGGAACATGTTTTAGAGGGCCAACTCCGGGAAAAAGCTGCTTGAAAATTTTGGGAGGTCAAAAACTAATATAACCCCATAGGTTCGAAAATCGTAGCTTTGTCCCTATACACTTTACCTACTCACGTTTTCAATGCAAAAGATTGCTCGCAATTCTGTTTTAACTAGAAAATAATGTAAACTATTGGCATATTTGGTATTTAGTTACTTAGGTCTTGACAAATAACCATATAATTAGAAATCAATTTTTTTATTCTAGTTTACGTAGTCAAATAAACATCTGTAGTAAACATTACATTTCGATATAATGATTATCTGTGACAGTTATGTTTATGAGAAAAGCAACAAAATTAATGGTTGTACAACACTTAATAAATCTCATTAAAATAATGGCAGAATAATTATAATACTGTCACATGGAATATATCATGTACATTAACTGTCAATATCAGAGTCACTGCTGTCTGCATCCAGTGTAACAATGCACTTTATACGACTACATTTTCTTTCTGATCCCTGGCAACGGCAACCAATGTAACAAGGAATGCCTTTTTTGCTGCAGGAACAGTTTCTGTTGCAGCCTTTCAGACAGCCACCCGAGATATTCTTGGACATTTGATCTGGCCATGCTGGTAATGTGGATGGAACTGGCAAAAGCTTGTTTTCTACTAGTAGTCCAGTAAAAATGCAAGATGACCCAGGACTAATTGCAATAGAAATTAAACTTGGTTTTTCAGGCATCGTTGGGCCTCCTAACCAACATATAAACAATCGAATAAAACCCTTCAGTTGGAAGTTGGTGAATACATTTTTTTTTCGGTTTATTTTCATTTAAACCGGATATCCATGATATATGCATAACGCAGCCATTTTGTGAGATAGAGCAAGGAAACTGGCCTATTTTCCAATGTTTTATTGCCAAACTACCAAATAAAACAAAATTCAATTGCATTGGCTAGGCCTTTCTCCATTTTTTGAGTAAAACTCCCAATCTGAAATGTGAAGCCAGAGTGACCTAAAATTACTAAGTACACTGAGCCGTCTTTCCTACCTATAACCTATCAAAATCATGGTTCAAATTCCTCTGAATCGGAGTTCGTGAATTCAACCTTCTCCGAATTCGAGCAAACGCCCCTGCAACTTGCACACGCCAACGTGCAGGGTAGGCCCTGTTTGTGGCATCCACAGCCCTTGTCATTGCATCCTAACTTGCATGAGCACCTTACTAGATCTAGAAGAGACTTTGGCGCAGCTGCCAGTTCTGTTTGGCTTGGCTCCATTTTACTAGCTACCCATATTTTCCACCCCCATTTGTCTGCCCTGCCCTGTCTGTTCATGCCCTTGCCACTCTTTAATTTGATGCACCACACGGTAGAGGTGAAACTTAGCTGCTGCTGATGTAGGGAGTGGAGTGCTGCTGCTGATGTGGAGTACACGTGGATTCAAGAATGTTCTACCCACTGTCACCTTCTCTTGGAATTTATGATGTCGCAAGTGATCAAGGGTATCGGTTTGTCTACCCTTGTAGATTGTGACCAATGCGCGTTCACCGGCAACTTCTACCTCTTTTGGGCCAGAAATACTGTTGCTAAATACTGCGGCCTGTTTTGCAAAGAAGCTGCTTTCCCTCGTTAACTTCAAGCTTACTCCTTTACCGATACCCTGGAGTCTTGATACCGTGTCACAACCCTAAAATGCCTGAATGAGCAAAATGTACTGGAAAACTGATTCGCCTAATGCAACACACAGGGAATTGATGTTCACATAATTCGCTTGGTGCTTGGAGGTCTGTCTGGGCTCAGATATGAAGAATGTCTTGAAGCGTGCATCACTATTGGTGTAGTGGACCAAGAGGACAACTAGGTCTGTGTCCTCACCCACCAAAGCAACATCCTTTTTGTGGGACATTTCAAGTGTTGTGTGGACGATGAGAACATCTGCATCACCACTGGCATACTTCACAACGCACCCAGCACGTTCCAGCCCATCACCAAGCAGGTGAATGAAGCGTTGCTTGTTTTCTACGTTACTGAGGAATTCTTGTTTCGCCATCACCACTCTCATGTCGCCATGGAACGTAACCTTTCTAGCCAGCCGTCCTTCTGTTCTCCACTGATGGGCGGCGTCCTTTGTCCATGGCTTTCCAGAATACCCATCAAAAACCACTGTTGCGCTGCCATACCCTTTCGTCACGTACACAATATAATGATCGATTATTTCATTGTAAGTCTATCCAACTTGCCATGGTATCCTGTGCAGGAGAGCACCACCATCTATGACAAAGCCGTGGTTGTCAGAACGTCCGCTTCCACCTCCTGGATCTGCTTCCAACATCGCTTTCGCAAGTACAGGCTCATTGGCGGCTAACATGATGCCATGACTTTCAAATAGAGCTGGTGTTTAGCTACACAATTCGTACTTAAAGGTGTCTACAAGGGCGCCAGATTGGGTACCAGTAATCATGAGCCTTTGGAAGAGTAACCGAGGGTCACAGGCACTGTCTCGTCATTTATTTTCACCGATGACTCGTAACCAAGTGTCACGGCTTGATTCTTCTTCCTGAAGACAAATCCTTGGACTGACTGCCCAACCCTATTATCAAGAATCCGTTGGCCCACACCTTTTGCTTCATCAGCATTGAGTGCACTGTCAGCTGAAATGCCATTGGAAATGTTCATTAACGGTTCATTCTCTTTGAAGGGGTTGCAGTCTTTCAGGTAATTTTGGATCTTCATAGCATCACTACAATCTCTATCCTGCCTTGACTGTGACATGTCTTTGTGTTGTTCGCTTATTGTGTATACAGTATTAGTAAGCCTTTGCAAGGCTTGGTTGATCTCGGCGCAGACTGAGCTAGACAAGGCCCAAACCATCCGCTGTGTCTCCGTCATTCTCCTTCCTCTAGTCAATCCTCCTTTCGACTTCACCTTGAACCAGGGTTGTGAACTGTACGATAATTATCGTATTTGTACGATAATTTGACTATCCGTACGATGTACGATGCATGGGTGATAATCGTACTCGAAAATACGATGATTGACTCATATATATAATTACATTATAAAGTCATACAAAAATTGTCATCGCAAAAAAAAAAAAAATCTGTCGCTGTCAACTTCCGCGAGAGAGAGAGAGAGAGAGAGAGAGAGAGAGAGAGAGAGAGAGAGAGAGGAGAGAGAGAGAGAGAAGAGAGAGAGAGAGAGAGAGGAGAGAGAGAGAGAGAGGAGAGAGGAGAGAGAGAGAGAGAGAGAGAGAGAGAAGAGAGAGAGAGAGAGAGGAGAGAGAAGAGAGAGAGATAGTTTTGAGTATTGACTTCTGGTCTTTGCATGACTGGATGGACGCTGCTTGCCGCATTGGAACGCAGATTAGTGAAAGGTATTAGCAAGATTACCTTACCATGACAAAGTAGACTGACTTCTAACGGAACCATACTTGGTTCTCTTCCAGCAGCGCAGATGTGTAGAAAAGCAGATGTGTTAGCTTCATCACTTACAGATGAATGATAGGCAATCAAGGAGCCTACTAGAGGGAAATTCTAGATCATATTGCTGACAATAGAGACTATTTAGTTACAAAGGGAGGTCGTGTGGGAATTTAGATAATAGCGACCATTATGAGATCAGATTTAAGCTTAAAATGGGAAGCTGGACAAATAATGGCCATAAGCATCGAAACTAATTTCAGAAAGTGCCAATAGCAGGATTAGAAAAACTGGAGGTTATTAATATAGACCAGTTTGGGGATGTAAGGGAAGTGAAATTAGTCCTCAGGATCGAACGACAAAAAGGGTGAGGGGAAGATCCGATAAGACAGGCGATGAAGCTGAAAGGCCAATTATGAAGGATTAGGAAGGCACCTGGAGGTAATTGGCGCGGTTAGATATGGAAGTGAGGTCATGGCTGAGGAGGTAATTAGAGCGGTTAGATAGGGAAGTGAGGTCAGGGCTGAGGAGGTAATTAGAGAGGTTAGAAATGGAAGTGAGGATGGGGTTGAGGAGGATTACACCTCATTTGTAATGAATATAATTGATGGACAGAAAAGAAATATTCCTTATAGGGAAATCAGGTCCAGAAAGAGTAATCCAAAATGGATGACCACCAATTTAAAACACAACATTGGAGTAAAAAGAAACATTTATTTAAGGTTCAAGGCAGGATTGGTAAACAAAGAACAGTATAACGTGATGGCAAGGACAGTGAAGAAATTAACTCGAGTTGCTAAGAACAATTATGAGATTAAAGTAGCAGGACAGGCGAAAAGGGACTCAAAAGGGTTCTATCAGGTATATAAAACAAAGACAAGGGAATTAGTTGGGCCGTTAAAGTCAGGACAGGGTGAGGTCTTAAATACGGATGAGGATATGTGTAAGAGTCAGAATGATTATTTCTGAAGTGTTTTTACGGAGGAGGATACACAGACGATACCTGATAGTGAACAGATGTTCAAAGGAAGCGATGAGGAGAAACTCAAAGATACTGTGATAACTAGGGAAATAGTGGAAGAGGGTATAGATAAAATGAAAATTTTTAAATCGCCAGGACCAGATGAAATGTATCCCAGGGTATTAAAGGAATGCAAGGAGGTTGTTACTGAGTCGTTAGTGCACATTTTTAGGAAATCGGTTGAGATAGGCGATGTGCCATTATTGTGGAGGAAAGGAAATGTTGTTCCCATATTTAAGAAGGGAGACAGAGGACTAAAGTCAAATTATCGACCCGTAAGTCTAACATCAGTGGTGGGTAAATTATTGGAATCTATTATTGCAAAAAAACATTAGAGAGCACTTAGATAAACATAGTTTGATCAATGATTCACCACATGGATTCACCTAGGGTAGGTCATGTCTCACCGATTTATTGAGATTTTATAGTTAAGTTTATGTGACGGCAGATAATGATAAGGATTATGATATAATATATCTGGACTTTAGTAAGGCCTTTGACAAAGTACCACACGAGCGACTCTTAAATAAGGTTAGGGCTCATGGAATAGATGGGAAAGTTCTTCATTGGATCAGAGCTTGGCTAAGTAGTAGGCAACAAAGGGTTACAATTAATGGTTCTAAATCTGAATGGGGACTGGTGACAGGTGGAGTTCCACAGGGGTCTGTTTTGGGTTCATTGCTATTTTTTATTTACATCAACGACTTGGATAGTGGGATTAGCAGTGATATCAGCAAGTTTGCTGATGATACTAAGTTAGGTAGGATTATTGGATCACAGTCTGATGTAAACATATTGCAGGGAGACTTAGATAAACTTAAAGAGTGGGCAGTCAGATGGCAGATGGAATTTAATATTGATAAATGCAGCGTTATGAATGTTGGTAGAAAAAGTTCTGGTAATAGATACACCATAAGCAATGTATCGCTGAAAAGATCAGAAGGTGAAAAAGATCTTGGAGTGAGGGTGAGCCCAGACCTCCGACCTAGGAAACAATGTATTGAGGCCAGAAATAGAGCTAATAGAGTATTAGGATTCATTACCAGAAGTGTTAAAAGTAGAAGTGCGGAAGTTATTCTAAAGCTTTATCTGGCTCTAGTCAGGCCTCACCTAGACTATGCGGTTCAGTTTTGGTCTCCATATTACAGGAAGGATATAGCCTTGTTAGTAACAGTGCAGAGAAGGATGACCAAAATTATACAAGGGATGCGTAACTTTAGTTCTGAGAGGAGATTGAAGTTATTAAAATTACACACACTCGAGAGACGCAGAGTTAGGGGCGATCTGATAGAAGTTTTTAAGTGGATAAAGGGATTTAATAAAGGAGAGGTAGGAAAAGTTCTTACGGCTTTTAACCAGGGTAGAACAAGAAGTAACGGATTCAACCTGGAAAAGCGTAGAATTAGAAAGGAAATAGGGAAAAACTGGTTCACAAATAGGGTGGTGAATGAATGGAATGGTCTCAGTAGACAGGTAGTTAGTGCGAAGTCATTAGGGAGCTTTAAAGAGGAGATGGATAGGTTCATGGATGGGGATGAAAGGTGGATGTAGGTAGTGTTAGGCGACAGGAACTACCACGTGTAGGCCTCGCGGCCTCTTGTAGCTTCCTTATTTTCTTATGTTCTTATGTTCTTATGATGTGTCGATGACAACTGACACACTATAATTATAAGCGCCAGCTGACACAGGGGATAAAATGATAGAGGAGGAACAGGAATTCCTCTTTTTTTTTTAGGATGATTGCTATGTAGAATCTTGAGTTCAGCTTCTTTTGAGTCATTATATGTTACTAATTATATTTTTGTTTGATTTAACTTCATTTATTTTTGAAAAATAAGTTAACATGGAATTTTGTGTCATGATTGGATATATTATTTACTAGCCGCAAAGCCGCCCTCCGGGCGGCCTTTTTGGCTAGCTCCTGCGGAGGGCTATTGGTGGGCCTTCGGCCCACCACCTGTGTTTGGTGGGCCTTCAGCCCACCAAACACAGACTCTCCAGATAGCCCCTTCTAGCTTTCCTGAAATCATGGATGTAGAAATGTATGTATTAACGCCAACCCATTCACATCACACCCAACCCATTCACTCACCCATTACCCATAACCCCCCACCCATTCACTCACCCATTAGGGCTATTGGTGGGCCCTTCGGCCCACCAAACACAGACTCTCCAGATAGCCCCTTCTAACTTTCCTGAAATCATGGATGTAGAAATGTATGTATTACCCCCACCCATTCACTCACCCATTACCCATCACCCTCCACCCATTCACTCACCCATTACCCATCACCACACACCCATTCACTCACCCATTACCCATCACCCCCCACCTATTCCCTCACCCATCACCCATCACCCCCAACCCATCACCCCCCACCCATTCACTCACCCATCACCCCACACCCATCACCCATCACCCCACCCATTCACTCACCCATTACCCATCACCCTACATCAAGGTTTCCTCAATTCTCGCAACCCACATTTTTTTTTCACAATTCTCGCTAATAGGCTGCTAAAAAAAAGAAGAAAAAAGTGATCAGATCATCTCATACATGGGCTAAGGGGCTTAAAACCTTCCCCTGGTCGAGCTGGTTCTAAAACTGTGACATATGATGGGATTCCGCCACGGGGGGCGGCACCTATCGCGGACAGACAGACAGACAGACAGACAGACAGACAGACAGACAGACAGACAGACAGACAGACAAACACACTTTCGCTTATATTATTATAGATTTTAGTGAAAAGAGAAAATATTTTTGTATGGGGAATGCTAAATTCAATGATGTAAATAGTTATCTACTGACTATATTATTTTTGCTAAGGTTGTACGATAATCTATCTGAAAATACGATAATTTTGGTGGCTCGGTACGATAATGTAGGCTACAAAAGCTCACAACCCTGCCTTGAACCTTCACCTTTCACTACCTTCTCTATAGATATTTAAAAATAAAAGTGTTATTTTCTCGTGATAATTATATTCTGACGTGATCAATGTCTGATCAAACTCCATATATGATCGTGGATATCCGGAATAAAACAAATATTTCTGGTTGGATTCATGAAAACTGCCAGATGTGGGGTATATGTAGTGCAAGTTCAGGCATAGGGAGTCATTTGATTCTAATGAAACCTATGCCAAATGAAAGTACGACCAAAATAACCTAAATTATCATACTCATTCCAATCTTCTATGTCAAACATGGGTAATTTATGCGAAAATAATTGATACATCCACAAATGTCCACAAATTATATTACCTGCTTCACTTCAAACCAAAAATTCCTACATTTCCAAATGAACGAATATACACGATTTTGAATATGTGATGTGCTAGGCCTACAGGAATTAAAAGCAGCAGGTTTTATTTCTATAGCAGTTACTCTTGGGTTAGGCCCATTTTTCTCACATGCTTACTAGTCTATAGTGACTAGCCAAAATTAGTAAATGGTTCCAAATTTGGTTGTGGGATATTCATTGTTTTATCAAGTATTATAGCCAGTGCTGCCCATTTCACATGCAACAGAAATGCGTCTTCAGTTGGTGGTAGAAGTTTGAAAAGTGTGGACTTATTGTTTAAGAATTTATGTACTCCTAAGTCTCCCAGTGCAGAGCCTTTAAAGTCATCATCCTTCTTTGTATACACAGCTACCAGCAGTTTGCTGGCTGTAGTTAGCTAGCAAAGCTAGCTACCAGCAGGCTTGCTGGATGACGTCTGTCGTTACGGTGCCTTGAGAATTCACATCTGCTTCTCCAAAGTCCTCAAGAGCTGGAATTTCTACCTCTTTGCTGCACCTCAGCCATGTCTTTTTACTGGTGAAGAAAGGGAAGCTGGTGATGTCACGTCCACTCAGGCTGTGGATGAAGGAAAGGGATCTGCACTGTGCTGGGCCCAAACTACTTGTCATCTGATGGATCGAGAGGTAGCTGGATTGAGTGGTGCGCACCCACATTTCAGGAAGTTCCTTAAGGAGTGTAGAAGTATATAGTACACACATGAAACGATGACATCTGTGTCATTTGCATAAATGACTACACGTTCAGATCCCTCTTTCTGAAAGCTGTAGATGGAATGTAGTATAATTCTGGTGTCTGCTTCATTCTGAGTGGTCTGCAGCACTACAACTTCATTCACTGTACCGTTTGAGACCACAACACTTTCTGTTACGTTCTTGAAACCACCACCTAGGTATAGGCATGTTGAACCTAATGATGATTTCAGCTCTTCATCCTGGCACCATTTCATGCACAAAAAGTTCAAAAGTGCTTCTTTGTTGGCAGAAATTGGGAAACAAATCTTGTGGAGCAGGAGCAATGTATTGTTCACTGACTTCAAAGACTTTTGCTTTTTCTGATTTGGCATACCTGTGTTGGTGTTGTGAAGCTTTGAGATTGTCTGTGTCATATCGGTCACAGCAGAAATGGATACTGGCTGTGCCTTCAGGAATATCATTCAGCATGTTGTGAAGGTATCTCTTTGCAATTGCTCCAAATGTCTCACCTTTATGGAATGACCACTGGCGTACTGCAAACATAGCATCTATAACTACAGCTGTTTTGAGCTTATCCTGTGGGAGATGAGAAACTGTGGTCACCTGGGTTTCCTCCTTCAATGCTTTAATCAATGTGGACTTGGTTCCACCTGCTCTCATTGACCCATTTTCATTGAACAGTGATGGAGGAAACTTGCTGCATTCATGCTTGCCAATAAAGTTGATGATGTCAACTTCACCTCCACTGGCAGCTAGTTGCGTCAGGCGTAGCAGAGCAGTCACCTCACCACTCCTTCCATTGGTAGTAGAAGGATTTTTTGGCTTTTTGGTAGTGATATTTTGGGTGTGGAATGTCTTCAGCTTTACCACTTTGGTTTGCTTTTGTTGACATCTAATAGAATCAGCGAGAGCTTCAAAACCTATGCTTTTCACATTTGTCAAATCAGCTTGAGTATCAGGTTCTGCATGTTGACCTGTTGATATGTTGACTAACGCTGGCATTTCTGCTCTGAAAGGATTTGTCTGCATGGCTGCCAAAACGTTATGAATTGTCTCTTAATCCGTGGACACTCTGGTCTGACCTGACTCATGGTGGGGGCTATGAGTATGCAGCTTCAGCATGGACTTTAGTTGTGAAGATACCTTTGCAGTGATGGGCTTGGTGTACACCCATTTAGTGCGAGCAGCAGCATTTAGTGTTATCCCGTCAAGACCACTTGCTTCCTTTGCATCAGCATTGTATGTTTGTTCTAGCAGCATATCCGGAGACACCCCATTGTGGCATCCATCTGATCTTCGGCCAATGAAAGCCCCATTTAGCATGGCCTGATACACCTCTGGTGCTGTGTCAGACAGAGATCGCATCTCGAACAAGTAGAGACGTAGAGATTGTTGCCCATATTTGTAGTGACCTGCTGCTATCAGAAACGGAAGCATCTTAGCCGACTCACACAAGTGTCCAAGCCAGTTCCCTTCTCTCTGGTAGAAGATAAATCTGTGAAGAATATCAGATATCTCTAAAAAGCTGAGCCAAAACACTGCTGTTGGACGATCTGATAGTGATTTTTGAAATTCTTCCAATTGTTTCTGGAGCATTGAATGTTGTTCATGACATGACTATTGCTTCAGTTGTTTTCCCTCCTTTGCTCGGCATAGAAACCTGTAAGAAATAAAAAAGCGCATGCTGTAACTACCCACCACCACTATAGCACAAAACAGAAGTCATAGGAAACAGAAAATAACGAATGCCAAATCAACAACTACATTTTCATCTTCTGTTCCAATGCTTAGCATAAAATAATCATAATTACACTGAAATTAAAGTTTTTTCAGCGTAAGCTCAATGCATTGACCACGAAGCTCACATGCACACCTAGAAACACTGAACAATACTAGAAATACATGCTCTGAATCATCAATGCAGAGAACATCACTACTAAGGTCCGAGTTAGTGCTGGTGTGGCTGGAATTCTCGATATTTTAGTTTTTGGGCTGGTCAAAATTTCCAGCTATTTTTTCAGAAGGTTGGCCCTCTAGATCATGATCCTAGGTATATGTAGATTGGGTTTTTGTAGGCCAACCTTTTACAGCACGCCGGGACCGATTTCTCACTTGGCTCCCTGGGTATCAGGTGAATTGGCTCGTTGCGATCACCATCGGATTTTTAGGGACTTAGAATCCCGTAGATAACAGTATAGTCGCCAGCTGCAATAATGTCGCCAGCCGCCATATATTACGAATTATAGCATCACTACTGATTTCTATACGCCACTGAAGATGATACACAGTAGTTTATATCATGATTGTATAATCTACCCTGTTTCAGCGTTGTTTTATGCTTTGTATCTGCAAGTATATATGGTTTCAAATTTTGCAACTCGTTTTTTTCGGGCGACGACGACGGGGGGAGGACACTCAGTAAATAGACACTAGCTGGCGACCTTATTGTTGCTCGCCGCTCTAATGCTATTTTTGCAATTTGTTCATTTATAGCCATACTATGACACAGATGAAGACACAAAATGACACAGACTCTCCAGATAGCCCCTTCTAACTTTCCTGAAATCATGGATGTAAAAATATTAACGCCACCAGACGTCTGTACATATAAAAAAACGTTGTCCTGGGGACTTAAGTGTTATCTAAGGTACAGCACCCGGGCCCCAAGGTGTCTCTACCTGGCCCTGCTGTAGTGGAGATGATTCACATTCGTTTATTTCCACTGGGTAATGGTTTTTATCACAATATGTTAGTACAATAATAACACAGTATCACAATAAGAGTACGTCAAAACATGAATATATACAAATGTCGTTATGCAACATTTAAGGAGTAGGCAAGAGTACAGGCCAAATGTGCCTACATATTGGTACCTGTTTTAAGACATTACGTGTACAAAACATCTTGTCATTAAAAGATGAATAAAAAACTCAAACGTTTACACCTGGAAATATTTAGCATGTAAAACATGCATTAGAGAAAAAGGCATCAATTACGTAGAATATTCACCATAGAAATATGTAGTAAAAGTGCCAAGCATGAAGACATACATGTAACACGTACATTAATAAATAATTAAAATAATAAAAGACATAGGAATGCAAAACATGCTCTTAAACGTAGCAATAATAGTCAAGTTGCCGCCCCTATACTTCCTATACAAGACCCTGCAATGTTAATTACTATAAACTTTTTCTATGGAAATATATATTATACGGTTAGGAGAGCAAAATAAGCTTGGTTGCTACTTGTGCAGCTTTTAGCATTTCTCAGAATTCGGCCTTTTCTTTAATTTCTTCGGCCAATTTTCAACTTTTGATCTTGATGACATAGAGGGTTGTGTAATACCTCTGCTTAGGGGTTTTCCAGGATGGGGCGTCCATTTCTGGGGTTAATTTGTGGATATGGGGTCAAAATCAAGGTCAAATCAGAGGTCAAAAGGTAAAATTTGGCCTAAAATCTGGAAAAATCACCTTTATGTAGTTTGAATATGAATTTATTCGTCAGCCATTATGATATACAAATATATGTATATATATATATATATATATATATATATATATATATATATATATATATATATATATATATATATATATATATATATATATATATATATATATATATATATATATATATATATATATATATATATATATATATATATATATATATATATATATATATATATATATATATATATATATATATATATATATATATATATATATCATATATATATATATATATAAATATATATATATATATATATATATATATATATATATATATATATATATATATATAATAGTAAATCATATGTTTGTTTATTCATTATCCACATCTAGCTCCCCTTCGTCGTCTTCGATATTCATGTGCTTGCTGGTGAAAGGACTACAGCAAATGTCTCCTCCCTCGCACTTGCAGTAGTCCGTGCATGAAAGGCCTGCTCTGCTGCAGCTGCAGCGTGTGCCACTGCAAGCCTTGCCCTTTGCAGTGCAGCTACAGCTAACTACATCCAGGAGTGCTTGGGGAGCAACTGGCGCTGTTGAGACGGCCGGTGTGATGGTGGAGCCTTCGATGTTCCAACCAAAGTTGGCAATGTTTCTAGCTTCTACAAGTGGATCACATTGGTCCGCTGCCTTCCACAGTAGCATCTGAAGATGAGCTCGGAGCACATGCAGCTGCAGGTTCGCATCAGTCGGTGGCAGTTTCTTCAGTGGTGGAAACTTCTTACAGCAACGGTATAAGTGAGCACGTGTGTCATTCATTGTTGTACAGCTCTTCTGTCCATAGAGTGGTAAGAAGAAGGTGCATGCTGCCTCCTGGAGCTGAGCGTGGGTCACACTTGGCTGTGCGAGCACTTGATCGAGACCTGCCATGTCTATCTCTAGGAGCTTGAGCGTTGACAACTTTCCTTTTCCAAAGGGGTACGACAGTGTATCGCAGCCTGACAGTGCAAGGACGCCGAGAAGTTGGCTGCACTTTATCAGGCCTAACCGCCGAACAGTTTCGTTGATGTCCAAGACATCCCCATTCCATTTTTCCATTT
>JACEEZ010015805.1:37500-45000 GCA_016584305.1 Chionoecetes opilio
TTCTCTTGCAAGATAAATTTATCTTGCTCCCCCGCAGAAAACGCCTTATATACCCGCGTGTTATAATCGACTATATACCCGTGCTGCTTGTCCTCGCGCATCCACCGCATATAACCATCTCCGTCATAAGAACATAAGAAAATAAGGAAGCTACAAAAGGCCGTGAGACCTACATGGCCTCTAGTAGCTTCCTTTTCTTATGTTCTTATAACGGAGATGGTTATAGGCGGTGGATACGTCTGGATAAACAGCACGGGTATATAGTCGGGTATTACACGCAGGTATATAGTCATAGTCACGGAGGCAAGCAATCAATCCTCCTCCAAAGCAAGCTCTTGAAGCAGTCTATGGGAAGCACTGAGGTGCTCTCTCCCTGCTATCCATTGCCTTCTCCACATTCCCTATTGTTCTTGCCTTGTAAATGTTGTACAAGCAAAATTAGTCGCAAGGATGCACCAAGTTCTCTCGAGAAGAGTTCATCGCTTGGAAAAAGATCCTCCATTGTTATTGTTGTGAAGTCTGAGTGCGACGACCAGCCCACTCTGTGTCTGCTAGGGATTGGGGGGTAAACCGCCCGTCAATTGGTGTCGGAGTTTGGAGGTGGGGGGGAAATAGCTCGTGTGATACGCGCTTTATGTCTACATAGCCATTCTGATTGTCTTTCTAAGCAGCATCATACTTATTACGGGTAAATTCTGCTAATGGTAATATTGTCAGTAATGATAGTAAAAATAATATGAAAATGTAAGCATGCAGCAGCTACAATGGTGGTGAGTTGTAGTAGTATTAGCAACAGTTATCAACTCGACATAACATATAGACAACTATCCCCTCTCTTCAACGACACTCAACTGTCTTCCTTTTCTACAATGAACATTCTAGGACTATCCTATACAAAAACCTGAACTGGAAATCCCACATCTCATCTCTTGCTAAAACAGCTTATAATCAGTTAGGTGTCCTGTGGCGTCTGCGTCCATTTTTTTATCCCTCCGAGCTGCCTGCTCTGTACAGGGGTCTTATCCGCCCATGTATGGAGTATGCCTCTCATGTTTGAAGGGGATCCACTCATACAGCTCTCCTAAACAGGGTTGAGTTAAAAACTGTTCGTCTCCTCAACATCTCATCAGCTCTTCTGACTGACTACCTTTTTTTTTTTTTTTTTTAAATTTATTTATATCTATTACATAATATATATATATATATATATATATATATATATTATATATAATATATATATATATATATAAAATATATATATATATATATATTATATATATATATATATATATATATATATATTATATGCATATACATATACATATGCACATACATACACATACACATACATACACATACATATATACATAAAAAATAATTATAAATGAGCGGGCATCAGCCCGCCGCTGTAGCCGCAGCCACAGTCAGTTCACAGGTGGGCGGGGCGTGAGGTCACTCCCGCTCCTAAGTGTTCATTCTTGGATGGGGCTGCACGCGCCACCTCCAGCAGGAGGGCACGTTTTTCTGAAACTGCCGCACGAGGGCGGCCACATTCTCCAGCGGGCCGACGCGCTGTCTGAGCCGCTCTGTAGCGGGGCAGGAAAACAGGTAGTGGGTCAAGGGACGGCGGGCCATATAAGGACAGTGCTCACACGGCCGCTCCTCAAACCCGTCCTTCAGCTACTCCAGGGTCAAGTAGCCAAGCCGAAGTCGGTATAAGACGACCTCCTCGGCTCGTAACGGCTCGTTGTTGTTCGTGGCTTGTTTGTGCCAGGCTGCCTGCCTCGATGTCTGCACCAGCTGGCGATACTGATGCCCTGCGGCACAGACGGCAGCGCATCTGGCCAGTACCTTGGCCCCATGGATGCTGGGTAAGACAATCAAGTCCACCGCTGGATGTCTGGTGGCCTCCCGGGCCGCCTCATCGGCCGCCTCGTTGCCACGGAGGCCTATGTGGCTGGGCACCCAGTTGAACCTTACGCGGCGCCCCTGCGCGGCGAGGCCCTGGATGTGGCCCAGGATGGCGGTGGTGAGCTGCACATTGTCCATCGGTGTGTGGGGCTGCCGTAGGACCTGCAGGGCAGACATGGAGTCGGTGTGAATCACCACGACCTCCTCCTGTCGGCCCAGGGCGTGCTGTAGGGCACGCTCTATCGCCACCAGCTCCGTCTGCAGCGTGGAGCAATGGTCGGGCGTCCTCCAGGACAGCACCTCACCGCCCGTAACCACCGCAGCACCTGTCAGGCCTCTCTCAGGGTCAACGGAGCCGTCGGTGTAGTAGACCGCGACCGCAACCGCGACGCTGCTGGGGACATTGGCGTGCGCCACCGCCTGCAGGGCATGCTGCCTCAGCTCCTCCCGTGTGCACAACGCCTTCGCAGCTGGCAGTGTGGCGATAATCACCTGGGCAGCAGAGGGCTGCCACGGTGGCGGAGCGACGTAGTTGACAGCGGGGCAGTCAGGTCCGTCCAGCAGCAGGTGGGTGTGGCCGGGGAGGAGGTGGATGGCGGCGTCTGCCACCCTCTGCAGCCAGGTGTTGCCCGGCGATAGGTCACGCTGCTGCTGTGGCAAGACCCTGCACAGCCTGTCCAGCGCGACAGACTCCCTTGCCTGGCAGATGATCTTGGCCACCCGACAGGCCAAGATCTGTCGAACCCTGGTGGCTAGGGGCACCAACCGTGCCTCCACCTGCATGACGCGGGTGTTTGCCCAGCGCGGGGCCCCCAGCAGGGTCCTCAAAGCTCGGTTCTGAAGGACCTCTAACTTCCTCTGCTGAGTGAGCGATAACGCGACAAGCACGGGCGCGCTGTAGTCTACAGGCTTCTTCAATCTAAAAATCATCGCCGCAATGTTGCTTCTTTTGCTATCTTCTACCATTATTTTCACGCTCACTGCTCTTATGAATTTGCTAACTGCATGCCTCCCCCCTCTCGCGGCCTCGCTGCACAAGACTTTCTACTCATTCTCATCTCTATTCTGCCTATCTCCCTAATGCTAAATGTAACCAGTATCTTCACTCTTTCATCCCTTTCACTGGTGAACTCTGGAACTCTTTTCCTGTTTCTATTTTTCTCCTTTATACGACTTAAATCCTTTCGCGAGAGGAATAACAAGACACCTCCCGAGATAAATTGCCCCCCACCTTTTTCTATTCTCTTATTGTCTTATCTCTAGCAACTGGCAGTTAAGCAGGCTTTTTGTTACTTCTTTTTTTTGCCCTTGTCCAGTCCTTTGTGATGTAAAGAAAAAAGTAGTAGTAGCAGTAGTAATTGTTTTAGTAGTAGTGATGGTAGTCTTAATAGTACATTTGATGAAATAATAGTATTAATGATATCATTAATAGTAATAATGATAGGTAAAATAATAATGGGGTGGATGGGGAGATTGCTTTTTTAGATGCGTGGAGAGCTGCAGCTTGGGGATAGATGGGGGGATTGCTGTTTAAGGGGGGGTTGGAGGTCTTTAGTTTGGGAGAAGATGGGAGGATCTAGATAAGGGGGATTCCTGTTTAAGATGATTGGGGGTCTGCAGCTTGTGGGTGGATGGGGGGATGTTTACTTAAGAGGGTGTTGGTGGTGGATACAGTTAGGGGTTTTATGGGGAATTGTTGTTTTAGGGGGATGGTTGGGGGTTGCAACATAGGGATGGATGGGGATTGCTGTTTTAGGGGGATGGGCCCCTAAATTCAACTTGGGGTTCAACTTGGGGGTGGATGCGGGATTGTTGTTTTAGGGGAGGGGTGGGGGGTTGCAGCATGGCGATGGATGGGGGATTGCAGCTTTAGGGGAGTAGTGGGGGGTTGCAGCATGGGGATGGACGGGCTATTGCCGGTTTAGAGGAGTGGTGGGGGGTTGCAACATGGGGGTGGATTGGGGATTGCTGTTTCAGGGGAGTGGTGGGGGGCTGCAACATGGGGATGGATGGGGGATTGATGTTTTAGGGGAGTGGTGGGGGGTTGAAACATGGGGATGGATGGGGGATTGCTGTCTTAGGGTAGTGGTGGGGGCTGCAACATGGGGATGGATGGGGGATTTCTGTTATAAGGGGATAGTGGGGGGGCTGCATTTTGGGTTAATTGCACTTTGTGGGGTTGGGCGGATGCGGCTGAGGGGGTTAATGTGGTGGAGATTTAGCCGCGGTTTTCTTTTGATTGCGATTTAGATTTCTTTAGATTTGATATTTTTCTTATCAACTTGCGGGTTTTCTTGATTCTAATGATGTTTTTCTTGACATCATCATAGAAAAAATCTTTCAAATCCTTCATGAAATCTAGGATATGTCGTCCAATGAAGTTTTTTGTGAAGAATTTCTTAAATCTTTTATCTAAGAATCTGCTTTTCTTTCCGTCCTGGGCAGGAAGTTGGGGCCCCGCCTTGACCACTAACGGTATGTAATGGTAGCCGGAGCTTGTGGTAGGGGAGGGTATTGACTTTGGCTTTGTCGTAAAGGGGTGTGGTGGAGGGGGGGCGGGCTTTGGATGTTGTGTGGCGGCCTCGTTTCCTCTGAAGGACATGAAGATGTGCCACCACACACACACCATAGCCAGGATGAGGCTGCCGATGCCCCACCACAAAAGACACTCTCTGAGAACTCAGTGTAGGTCTCCTCCAGCTCCCGCAGTGTGCTAAGGTGGCACTGTTGGTACCTCACCCTCTGGTGGTGGGTTATGCCAAGGAACATAGAAAAGCTTCTATTTTCCTTGGGTTATGCAACGTCCTACCACGGACACCCAGGCCCACCAGCCGCCCCTGGGTGGCGTGCAAGCCGTGTAGATGTTATCTACACTGGGTGGCTTGAACGTGCCAAGACACCAGAGGCCGTCGTCCTTCACCCACTGACGGACGGTCATCAGGGCTCCGTCGTCCACGAGGGTGAAGTCAAGGTAGGCCACGAGAGCCACCCAGCCCACCACCCCCACCAGGGTAGACCCCATGACGCTAAGGATGGCCCATCCCAGGCGTGCAGGTTCCCGTCTGGGGCCACAGTGACAGTCCAATAGTAAGGTGGTGACCAACCAAACCAGGAACCCGGCCAGCATCACCCTATGACCCAGGACACACTCGAGAAAACCAGGTATGCAAGCGGCATTTTCCGCATTCTGTGCAACCATACACCAAACAAAGGTTCGCGGGGGCTTAAGTAACCTCGCATTAGGCAGAAGCTCCAAGATACCACCAGGGAGGCTGGAAGTAGGGCGCCTTGCTGTTTAGTGTCAATTTGCAAAGATAACTCCTCGGCAAACCCCTTTATTGCGAGGAGGGTTGCAAGATTCGAGGCTGGAACACAGCCAGATCCTATATGTACTACTCCTAAGAGTTCACCGAGCCTGGAACACAGCCAGATCCCACTGGTGTGTGGGTATATTCATCTATAGTTGTATTCATTTTTAGTTGTATTCATCTAGTTGTATTCTACAGGGCCTGAGCTACGTTCGAATGGCCCCGTCTCCATAGCTACATTTTTATAATTCATCCTTATAGTCCAGCGGATATGTGCAAAACCCTGCATTTTTTAGTAATAACATCCAAGCTTGGTACAGTGTTAAAAGATGCATATCCAACGAAAACTGGATATGGAGCCATCCAAATATAGCAATAGTGGCCATTTTTTTAAATGGGCGCCACTAAAGGCATTTTTCATAATAAATCAGGAGTTATTTCACATGCAAGCATACGTTTTGTGCCTATATCCATGTTTTAATGGATAATAATTCCGATAGACATAAGCATGTTGAGGTAAATTTCCAATCAATAAGGTTTTAGTAATTATTTCGAGAAAAGATGGCCGCCAATCATTTAATTTTTTGTGAGAGAACATATTTCTGTGTTAATTGTGTCAATACCATTGGGTTCATGGACAGATCATGAAATAAGAAATATAATGAATATAGATCGAAAAATATACCAAGTGCTGATGTGTTACTGAATTGTAACAAAAAAAATTCAAGTCCTTCATGCTAACATGAAAATTAATCAAAAATTTTAAAAATCTACAGCAAAACATGGAATTTGTATACAGTAACCTATTGACTGAAGTAACTTCACCGCCTGACTGAAGTAAATTAGATTGCTTCTAATCTCATGTGCATATGACTGACTGACTTACCGAACACATTGTGGCAGCTTAATACTAACTTTAGTATAGGTTAATGTTAATGGTAATCAATATAATTAATACAAGCAATGTTGATCTTATAACAATTAAATTTAAGCAATATTACAAACATCCCTATTTACAGTCGCCACCGCATGAGCAAAGACTTGTGCATGATAGCTCAGCTTTTGAACATTTACATCTTGTAGCACAGATTTTCTTGCAACAACACTTCAGGATTGTCTGGACTGCAGCTGAAGCCTGTGGCAACTTAGTACAATACGGCGACAAACTCAAACCTTCTTTCATGACCCAGCCCCAATCTCTTGGAGATGGCAGAACAGGAGAAAGGACCAGGGACTGTCCCCATACGTATCCTGCCTGATATGCAACTCGCTTAGCATGTTCAGTGAGAGCACCTTTTGTTGGGGGAATTGCACCCATATTTCTGTGTTTACGTGCAAACAGAATCTGCCTACCAGCATTTACTTCAACTTCATCACTTGTTCTGTCATAGATCAAGACTACGTACCTCTCCAGCTGTCTCAAAATATCGTCATCTATAGCCTCTGACATTAGAGACATGCTTATGAAAGCGGTTGTTACATCCGGGAATCAGGTCCATGCATCCCAAGCAGTCTTTTTGCCACGCCCTACAAAAGACGAGACAATATCACACCCAGTAAAGGCATGGAATGCTGCCAGTGATCTTGCCTTCTCACCTCCAAGCCTCATCCACATGTCATGTGCAGGAAAGTACCATTTCTTCTTGCCAGCTCCCAATTCCACCCACAGCTCCTTCACTCCCAGTCTGTCAAAAAGTGTGATGGCCAAAACAACCACATCCGTGTCTACAGTCTTGATCAATACTTTATCACTTCCCTTGGCTGCACAGTCTGCTGTGTGAAGTAACAAACGTCCATCAGCCTTTCCTGAGAACATGAAGACAGATCATCATAAGTGAGACCACCATTTATGAGAGAACTGCTCCCATAAGTTGTTACAACTGTTGTGCCATCAGGAATATCAGCGTGCACCACTGCCAAAGCAAGGTACTTGAACAACTCTTCCTTGTTTTTCTTATTAAGCAGGAACTTTTCCCAGTTTTGAGGAATGCTGACCTCCGGTTCTATACGTCTTCGGGTACCTTTGCCCCTCTTCGTTCGCGTTGTCGTTTTCAAACTGTTTTTGATGTATACATCCCAGACAACATCAACTCGGTGGCACGTGCTATGCAGCAGACCTACAATATAGGGCACAAACACAGCTGACGCATAGTCTTTAAAAGATCGGTGTTTGGTCAGGTCAGGACGTAATTTGTGCACCATAGCCGCTCCATCAATGATAACAGTATCCATATTTGATGGTTGTTCAAATACTTAATCAGGTAAACAATCAAGCAGGTCA
>JACEEZ010015805.1:62500-67500 GCA_016584305.1 Chionoecetes opilio
CATCTAGTTGTATTTATCTAGTTGTACTTTGCAGGGCCTGAGCTACACTCGTATGGCCCCGTCTCCATAGCTACATTTTATTATTCATCCTTAGTGCTTAGTATTGGCGCCGAAACCATCACTCCGGGAGGCAGGTCACAAACCCCCGGCTAACACCCGGTACCCATTCACTGCTGGGTGGACAGGGGCTCGGGTTTTAAGGAAACAGCCCATCTATCTCCGCTCATGTGTGTGTGTGTGTGTGTGTGTGTGTGTGTGTGTGTGTGTGTGTGTGTGTGTGTGTGTGTGGTGTATTCATCTAGTTGTATTCATCTAGTTGTACTTTACAGGGCCTGAGCTACACTCGTATGGCCCAGTCTCCATAGCTACATTTTTATCATTCATCCTTAGTGCTTAGTGTTGGCCGAAGCCATCACCCCAGGAGGCGGGTCACAAGCCCCCGGCTAACACCCGGTACCCATTCACTGCTAGGTGGACAGGGGCTCGGTCTTTAAGGAAACAGCCCATCTATCTCCGATCATGTGTGTGTGTGTGTGTGTGTGTGTGTGTGTTATTCACCCATGGTCTTGTCCACGCGAGCTGGTTCGCGATCGCCAGTTGCACCCTCTCAGTGCTAGGATGGAGCTCATTATTACCAATCTGTGGGCAATGCTGGGACCTCACACTCCACATACCCCCATCCCCTTGCTCTACGGGGACAGTAACCGCCCGAATTTGTCAGTGAATAATCACCGGGAGCGCGAAGATGCCAACCGCCTACCCACAGAAAGGGAAACCGGCACGCAATCAAACTGACCATCGCGCGGTCATCGTCGTGTGTGTGTGTGTGTGTGTGTGTGTGTGTGTGCATCAAAGTGCTTATGTGTACTTCTCTAAAAGACAGAGTTAAATGTTTGGTCAATATATGTTGTTGATATTGTTTAATGTTGGCCAAAGTGATGGAGACCTTTGCCCAAACCATCAAGGACGAGGGTTCGAATCCGCGGTCAAGCAGTGTTTGGACATTTCCCGCAGTCATTGCATCTATCTTTGAAACCTTCGTCGTGACGCTCCGGTGAGAGTGAGGGTGCTTCCTGGCAAGCCATTACCCGCCACTACGTATCTACTATGTCAACACCGCAGTGCCCGCAGTAAGGGAATCAGGGAGGAAGTCCCGTCAGGCGGGTCACACGGAGTCTTCCTCGCTACTAAAAAACACACACAAACATCATTTTCTCACAAAATATAATATATCAGGTAGTTGAACAAGACAAAACACTTTTCTGCATGGGCAGCACCGTAGAGGTGTGTAGCCTTGCTTGTAGCAATGACAATTGTCTCCCGGCGCCCTGCCGCGTATGTACAATGCGTAAGGCGTGACGGTGCCCCGCGCCTCAGCCAATCAGGCGGCACCCTAGGTGACGACCAGCGATGGAAGGCAATGGTGAACCACACTTCCTGGAGCTTCCAGCCTGAACACATCAACAAGGTGAGCGACAGCTGTGGTAAGGGTGACTCCCTCCTTCTCCTGTGAAGGTTTTGAAAATTGGTTTGTGAGAGTTCTCCTTTTACCTGTTACGACTACTTATTTTATGCTTGTTCTACAGATGCAGTGGTACTTTGTGTTAGCGGCTGTGGTGGCCGTTGTGTCGGGACAGCGAGTCTGCTATGACGGGACGCCCTTGGCTGACGGTGTGGTGGTGATCGGGGAAGGTAATTCAGGCACACCTGCGGCAGCTTCAGGACAGTCTTTATTTGGACTTCTTACCTAGGCTGTAACTGTTTATCAAGGGGCGTCCCCCGTGGTGGTTCCCTCTAGGACTGTGCCTCAGGCTGTGTTCTCTGGGTTTCTTCCTGCGGCACCACATAATTTGTTTCCAGGCCTCTGCTAGCCACAGCCTGTCGTTCCTGCTCCTAAAGGCCCGCTGCCCTGTAGCTTCGGTGCAGGAACTTTAGTGAGTAGCCATGTTATACACACTTATCAACTTCAGTATAGTAGGTGTATACTGTCTTCTTCTTGTATGTAATTTTACTTCTCAGAAATGACAAGTTACTAATATCACTATTGTGTGACTGGCAAGTGCATGAGAGCTCTCTCAGCAGACGTGAGTATCACTTCTCCTGGTGCCACCGTCCCGGCCAGACCTTCACCCACGCCCAGGCTGAACACTACTGCCACTCCTTCCCCTCCGACGGCCACCCGGTGGGCTTCCACCCATTCAGCATTGAAGACCACGCTGAGGACGCCTTGATCAGCACCATCATCAGCGCCTGTAAGTCTTAGTTACGTGGATAATACATGTAATATGGACTCTCCTTACAACCGCGACATACTGTAGTGACTTCACTTTTCCTTCAGATCGCGTGCCCTTCATCTGGACGAGCAGCAAGAAAGTCTCTGCGTACGCTTGGAAATGGCAGACTTGCGTCGCTTCCCTTTACAGTAACTGGTCCCACACCAGCAGGTCTGTTACGGCTTGATTGGAATAAGTAAATACCGATATTAAGTATATTTATAAATTCTAAAATGTTTTCTTTCCTGCACAAACAGATTGAGCCGCGGCCAGCCCGATAACGCTGAGGGCGACGAGGACTGCCTGGCTGTCCTGAATAACTTCTATGGTGACGGCATCGCCTGGCACGACGTGGCGTGTGACTTCCAAAAATACGTCATTTGCGAGCGTCCCAAGGCGTACGGCAGCTAGTGATGCAATTTAACTCTAAATCTACTAGTATATCCGCTGCTACGTAGTGAAATGAACTAGCTCATTATCTGAATAAATAGAATATTAGTTTACTATTTCAGTGATGTTAATGAAATCCTTCATTCATCATCCCAGTTTATGAATACCGGGATTTATTTGATTATAATACATAAACTGCCCATGCTAACTATGATCAATAATCTCGCTTAGCAGCTAAATTATGGTTCCGATGAATACTTCTAAATCTTTTAATTACTAACAATATAAAGTAACTCAATTTATAATTACTTTACAATATATGAAGCATGGGAAAACTGTACTGCCTCTCCAACCAAATTACTCCTTGACGTGGTTTAATTGCCATAAACAAAATGTGACAAAACTCTGAACAATACGAACTGCTATCCATAATACATGGTTAGGCCGAAACCCTTCACTTCCAGCTCTGAGCTGATGAGTCAGTTTAACATGATGGAACAGTCTCCGCCGGGCACTAGTCATCACAAATGTGGCAGCAAACCCACGGATTGGCCGTGCTGATGTACGTACTGCAGCCAAGGCTCCAGACACTGCTCTATACGCTTGCACTTTATTGTTCCCACGCACGTAATATTGGAACGAACCACTGATGCTCATCTGAAGACCAGCCACCAAAGTTCCCACCTGAATCAACGCCATCAGTTTCTCCCTGAATATCTTCAATTGCTTATTGGATTTCAAATATTTAGTTTGGAGCTTTATATGTCGGTGGTTTTATAATATATCTATACAAGATATAATAATACATAATGCTCACAATATAGAGCTTTATTGAAACAGCGAATGAAATTATGCAGTCCTAAGGCTCAAATTATAGTACATCTCTGCATTTTCACATTGAACTGGATTCGCTTGGAAATATATATATGAAGAGATTTTCTTGAAAAAGAAGGTTCGTGATTTTCCCATAGGTTTGCTTTATAACAATCTGCTTTTTCTGCGATACGTTCACTACGGAGATACACGACGTGAACTATATTTTGCAGTGAAAACCTTTATTAGGCCAAAAAATAGATGGTCCTTATACTTTTATACGGCCTCTATGCCTTTCACACGCTTGTATCTGACTTCTCCACACAAAAGCGTCGTTTTATGAGGTTTGTATAGCATAGAGATTAACTGAACGCAACATAAAAAAAAACATTCGTTCCCTCCACACGCATCGTATCGGTACTAAAAATAAGTTTCAAATAATTTCACCGATTCAGGAACGTCACGAGTTTTCTTGTCTTAATATTGCGTTTAAAACATGAAAAGCACTGGCGTGCTGAACCCAGTGGCGTAGCAAGATATCTATCATTAGGGGGCACCTGGGGGGGCACAGCTGTGTATAGGTGACACTAGGTAAGCGGAGCTCAGGGACATTATGATGCCATTATGATAGATGGGTATAAGGGTATATTCTAAGAGCATATCAGTGGTGGGTATTAAAACATTATATAGAATACGGCAGCCATGGCCAGTGGGGGGGGCACCTTTGAGGGCACCGAATTCTCATGGCAGGGGGGGGGGGGGCGTGCCCCACCGTAGCAACGCCACTGGCTCTGTGTTGACTCTGACCAAGTACTACGTAGAGAGAGGGGAAGGGGTGGAGGGGAGGAGGGGGAGGGGAGGAAGGTTAAAAGGGGAGGAAGAAGAGAAGAGGGGAAAGGGGTAATGGGGGAGGGGAAAAGAAGGAGGAAGGGTAGGGGGTGATTGTAAAGTTTGGTATTGTCCCTATTCATTTAGGTAACAGTGGGTTATTATTTTCTACGTATGTACATATATAGAGACATGTACATAACCCACACACACACATACACAAACACGATATTCCGGCAATTGTCATCATCATGATCATCAAAAATCTCTCTCTCCTCTCTCTCTCTCTCTCTCTTTTCCTCTCTCTCTCTCTCTCTCTCTTCTCTCTCTCTCTCTCTCTCTCTCCTCTCTCTCTCTCTCTCTCTCTCTCTTCTCTCTCTCTCTCTCTCTCTCTTTTCTCTCTCTCTCTCTCTCCTCTCTCTCTCTCCTCTCTCTCTCTCTCTCCTCTCTCTCTCTCTCTCTCTCTCTCTCTCTCTCTCTCTCTCTCCCCCAGACTGAAGCACATCTGTCAGCCTCGACTTGCGTTGCTAAGGAAGGTGGCATGGGGAGACGTGGGGTCATCTGTCCCCGTCCTTATGAGGTTATATGATTCCTTAATCAGATCATTCATAGACTACAACTCTAGCACCCTAACACGTCTTAACAAAGGAAAATCTAATGCACTTGAAGTCCTTCAAAATACAGCAATTAAGATAA
>JACEEZ010015806.1:0-17242 GCA_016584305.1 Chionoecetes opilio
GGGGGAAATTATTCTAAAAGAGGTTTTTATACTTCAATTTGTAGGAAAACAGCTATATATCACCAATAATTAGCTAATATCATTAAAAACACTACATTTATGGGTTTATAGCAATATGATAAGTAAAACACTTGTATATATACAATACGCTACATTTACAAGAACTATGAAAACGCTTGCAATATACAGTTATATCACAATAAATAACCTCTTACTCTTCTATTTAATAGCTTTATGTAATGTAAGCTACTTATAGGTGCAAATTATTCTAAAAAGAGGATTTTATACTTTAATTTGTGGGAAAACAGCTATATATCACCGTAACTAGCTAATATCATTGCAAACACAACATTTTATAGGTTTATAGCAATATGAAAAGTAAAACTACTTGTATATATACAATAACGCTACAGTTTAAAAGAAACTATGAAAAACGCTGGCAATATACCGTTATATAACAATAAAAAACCTATTACTCTTCTATTTATTTTTTTAAATGTAATGTAAGCTACTTATAGGTGCAAATTATTCTAAAAAAGGATTGTATACTTCAATTTGAAAGGAAAACAGCTATATATCACCGATAACTAGCTAAAATCATTGAAAAGAACACATTTTGAGGGTAAAAGCATTATCATAAGGTAAATTCCTTCTATTAATGATATAACACAACAATTAACAAGAAACTATGAAAAACACGTATAATATACAATTGTATCACAATATAGAGTATCAAACTCCTATTATAAGCTTGGAGTAGTTTAAAATAGAAATTTCTAACGAAAACAACATTAATACACTTTTTTGAATTTCTCTATCAAAAAAAGGGCTGAATAATGTCAATTTTCGACATTTTTTGGGCCTTCAAAAATACTAAAACACTTAAAAAAAACTTTTATTTTGATGAATAAATTGATACATAAATTTCATGAAAAATACATATTTTAGCTCTTAATATTATAAAATATAGTTGTGTAAAAGTGCTGAATAATGTCAAATTTTGACATTTTTAAGGCTTTCAAAATGCTTTAAAAAATACTTGAAAAAACGTTGTTTTGAGGATTAAAATTGATACTTAAATTTCATGAAAATGCATATTTTTAGCTCATAACATTGTAAGTATAGTTGTGTAAAAATGCTGATAATGTCAAATTTCGACATTTTTTTAGCCTTTCAAAAAAAATTTGAAAAACTTGAAAAAACATTGTTTTAAGATTAAAATTTGATATCTAAATTTCATGAAAAATAAAATATTTTTGCTATTAATTTTGTAAAATATAGTTGTAGCAAATACCAAAGCTATTTAGCTACATATATAAAGAAATATACTTCAATTTGTAGAAAAAAACAACTCTTCACTGATAACTAGCTAACATCATTGAAACACTACATTTTATGGTTTTATAGCAATATGATTAGTAAAACTACTTGTATATATACAATAACGCTACAGTTTACAGAAACTATGAAAACGCTTGCAATATACCATTATATCACAATAAATAACCTATTACTCCTCAATTTTTTAGCTTAATGTAATGTAAGCTACTTATAGGTGCAAATTATTTTAAAAAGAGGGTTTTATACTTCAGTTTGTAGGAAAACAGCTATATATCCCGATAACTAGCTAAAATCATGAAAAAACACTACATTATATGGCGTATAGCACTTTGATAAGTAAAACACTTCGTAGATATACAATAACGCTACAGGTACAAGAAACTATGAAAAACGTTGAAATACCGTTAATCACATAATAACCTCTTACTCTTATATTTAATCGCTAATGTTAATGTAAGCTACTATAGGTGCATTTTACTCTAAAAAGAGTATTTTATACTTCAATTGTAGGAAAACAGTTATATCACCGATAACTAGCTAATATCATTGAAAACTACTACATTTTATGGGTTTTATAGCAAATGATAAGTAAAACACTTGTATAATACCATAACGCGACAGTTTACAAGAAACTATTGAAAACACGCTTGCCAATATACCGTTATATCACAATTAATAAACCTCTTACTCTTTTATTTAATAGCTTAATGATAATGTAAAGCTACTATAGGTGCAAATTATCTACAAAGAGGATTTTATACATCAATTTGGTAGGAAAACAGTGATATATCACCGACAACAAGCTAATATCATTGAAAACACTACATTATATGGTTATAGCAAATTGCATAAGAAAAACACGTATATATACAATAAAACGCTACAGTTTACAAGAAACTATGAAAAACGTTTGCAATATACGTTAATATCAAAATTAATAAGCTCTTACTCTTATAGTTAATAAGCTTAAATGTAATGTAGCTACTTATAGGTCAAATTATTCTAAAAAAGCGGATTTGAACTCAATTTGTAGGAAAACAGCATATATTCACCGATAACTAGCTAACTCATGAAAACACTACATTGTATGGGTTGTATAGGCAATATGATAAAGGTAAAAAACTACTTGTATATATACAATAAACCTTTCAGTTACATAGAAAACTATGAAAATACGCTGCAATATACCGGTTATATCACAATAAATAACCATATTACTCTTCTATTTATAGCTTAATGTAAATGTAAGCTACTATAGTGGCAAATTATTTTAAAAAGGACGGATTTATCCTCCAATTGTAGGAAAACAGCATATATTCACCGATAACTAGCTAATATCATGAAAAACAATACATTTTATGGGTTCTATAGCAATATGATAAATAAAAATTACTTTTATATATACAATCCAGCTTAAGTTTGCAAGAAACAATGAAAAAAGCTTGCCAATATACAGTTATATCACAATAATAACCTCTTACTATTCTATTAATAGCTTATTGTAATGTAGCTAACATATACGTGCAAAATTATTCTAAAAGAGAGGATTTTATACTTCAATTGTAGGGAAACCAGCTAATATATCCGATAATAGCTAATATGATTGAAAACACAACATTTTATGGGGTTTATGCAATATGATAAGTAAAAAATACTTGTATATATACAATAAACGTACAGTTACAAGAAACATATGAAAACGCTTGCAATATACCGTTATATCACAATAAATAACCTACTTACGCGTATATTTAAAGTCTTATTGTAAGTAAGCCTACTATAGGTGCAAATATTTAAAAGGGGATTTTATAATTCAATTTGTAGAGAAAAAAAACAGCATATATCACCAATAATAGCGAATATCATTAAAAACACTAACATTTTATGGGTTATAGCAATATGATAAGTAAAAACATTGAATATACAATAACGCTACAGTTTACAAGAAACTATGAAAACGCTTGCAATTATACAGTATATCACAATAAATAACCTCTTACTCTTCTATTTAATAGCTATGGTAATGTAAGCTTACTTATAGGTGCAAAAATTATTCTAAAAAGGAGGATTTTATAATTTTAATTTGTAGGGAAAACAGCTCTATATCACCCGAAACTAGCTAATATCATTGCAAACACAACCATGTTATAGTTTATAGCAAAGAAAGTTAAAATACTGTTATATAACATAACCGCTACAGGTTAACAAGAAAACTATGAAAACGCTGGCATATACCGTAAAACAATAAATAACCGCATTACTCTTTATTATATTAGGTTAAATTAAGTAAGCTAGTATAGGTGCAAATTATGAGCTAAAAAAAAGGATTGTAGACTCAATTTGTAGGAAAAACAGCTATATATCACCGATAACTAGCTAAAATCATGAAAAGAAAACATTTTGAGGGTATACAAGCATTATCATAAGGTAAATTCCTTTCTATTAATGATTAAACACAACAATAACAAGAAAACTATGAAAAACACGTATAATATACAATGTATAACATATAGAGTATCAAAATCCTATATAAGCTGGAGTAGTTAAACTTAGAAATTTCAACGAAAAACAACATTAATACCACATTTTGAATTTCGTCTATCAAAAAAAAGGGCTGAATAATGTCAAATTTTCGACATTTTTAGCCCCTTCAAAAATACATTAAAAACACTTGAAAAAACGTTATGATGAATAAATTGAACATAAATTGCATGGAAAAAAAATATTTTAAGCTCTTAATATTATAAATATAGTTGTGTAAAAGTGCTGAATAATGCAAATTTTGACATTTTTAAGGGCTTTTCCAAAAATGCATTAAATACTTGAAAAAAACGTTGTTTTGAGGATTTAAAATTGGATACTTAAATTTCATGAAAATGCATATTTTTAAAGCTCATCAACATGTAACGTTATAGTTGTGTAAAAGTGCTGAATAATGTAAAATTTCGACATTTTAGCCTTTCAAAAAAAACATTGAAATACTGAAAAAACAGTGTTTGAAGATTAAAATTTGATATCTAAATTCATGAAAAAAACATATTTTTAGCTATTAATTTTGAAAATATAGTTGTAGCAAAATATCCAAACCTATGTAGCTACATATATAAAGAAATATACTCAATTTGCTAGAAAAAAACAACTCTTCACTGATAACTAGCTAAACAATCATTGATGAAAACACTACATTTTAGGTTTTATGAGCATATGATAGTAAAACTACTTGTAGATATTACAATAACGCTACAGTTTACAAGAAACTATGGGAAAAAACGCTTGCAATATACCATTATATCACAATAAATAACCTATTAATCCTCAATGTTATTAGATTAAGTAATGTAAGCTACTATAGGTGCAAATTATTTTAAAAAGAGATTTGTATGCTCAGTCTGTAGGGAAAAACAGCTAATACACCGATAACTAGTAATAATCAGTGAACAACACATACATTTATGGGTTTGATAGCAATATGATAAGTAAAACTACTTGTATATATACAATAACGTACAGTTTACAAGAACTATGAAAAAACGCTTGCAAATACCGTTATATCATAATAAATAAGCTCTCTTACTCTTCTCTGATTAGCTTAATGTAATGTAAAGCCTACTTAATCGGGCATTCTCATCTAAAAGAGTGATTTTATACTTCAATTTGTAGGAAAACAGATATTATCACGATAACTAGATTAATATCATTGAAAAACACTACAATTTTTATGAGGTTTATAAGCAATAGATAACGTAAACTACTTGTATATATAACCATAACGCTACAGTTTACAAGAAACTATGAAAAAACGCTTGCAATATACCGTTATATCAACAATAATAAACTCTTAATCACTTTTATTAATAGCTAAGTAATGAAGCTACTTATGTAGGGCAAATTATTCTAAACAGAGGATTTATACATCAATTTGTAGGAAACAGCTATAATCACCGAAACAAGCAAAATCATTGAAACACACATTATATGGGTTATAAGCAACATTTTGATAAGTAAAACAACTTTATAATATACAATAACGCCTACAGTTTTACAAGAAAACTATGAAAAACGTTTGCAAGATACCGTAATCACAATTAAAACCTCTTACTATTATATTTAATAGCTTTAATGTAATGTAAGCTACTATAGGTGCAAATTATTACAAAGGAGGATTGTATACTTCAATTGTAGGAAAACAGCTATATATCACCGAAATAACTAGCTTAATATCATTGGAAAACAATACATTTATGGGTTTATAGCAATTGATAAGTTAAAAACTACCTGTATAATACAATATAACGCTTCAGTTTACAAGAAAACTATGAAAAACGCTTGCAATATACCGTTTATATCACAATACAAATAACCTATTACTTCTATTTATTAGCTTAATGTAATGAAGCTACGTATAGGGCAAATTATTTTAAAAAAGAGGATTTATACTCCACCAATGTAGGAAAACAGCCTATATATCACCGATTAACTAGACTAAATAGCATTGAAAACACTACATTTAGGGGTTTATAGCAATATGATAAATAAAATTACGTTTATATATACAATACAGTTACAGTTTGCAAGAAACAATGGAAAAAACGCGGCAATATACAGTGATATCACAATAAAAACCTCTTACTTCTTCTATTTAATAGATGTATGTAATGTAAGCGTACATATAGGTGAAAATTAATTCTAAAGAGAGGTTTTTAACTTCAAATTAGTAGGAAACAGTTATATATCACCGATAACTAGCTAATATCATTGAAAACACAACATTTTATGGGTTTATAGCAATATGATAAGTAAAACTACTTGTATATATACAATAACGTTACAGTTTACAAGAAACTATGAAAAATGCTTGCAATATACCGTTATATCACAATAAATAACCTATTACTTTTCTATTTAATAGCTTAATGTAATGTAAGCTACTTATATGTGCAAATTATTTTAAAAAGAGGATTTTATACATCAATTTATAGGAAAACAGTTATATATCACCGATAACTAATTAATATCATTGAAAACACTACATTTTATGGGTTTATAGCAATATGATAAGTAAAACTACTTGTATATATACAATAACGTTACAGTTTATAAGAAACTATGAAAAATGCTTGCAATATACCGTTATATCACAATAAATAACCTCTTACTCTTCAATTTATTAGCTTAATGTAATGTAAGCTACTTATAGGTGCATCTTACTCTAAAAAGAGTATTTTATACTTCAATTTGTAGGAAAACAGCTATATATCACCGATAACTAGCTAATATCATTGAAAACACTACATTTTATGGGTTTATAGCAATATGATAAGTAAAACTACTTGTATATATACCATAACGCTACAGTTTACAAGAAACTATGAAAAACGCTTGCAATATACCGTTATATCACAATTAATAACCTCTTACTCTTTTATTTAATATCTTAATGTAATGTAAGCTACTTATAGGTGCAAATTATTCTAAAAAGAGGATTTTATACATAAATTTGTAGGAAAACAGCTATATATCACCAACAACTAGCTAATATCATTGAAAACACTACATTATATGGGTTTATAGCAATTTGATAAGTAAAACTACTTGTATATATACAATAACGCTACAGTTTACAAGAAACTATGAAAAACGTTTGCAATATACCGTTATATCACAATTAATAACCTCTTACTCTTATATTTAATAGCTTAATGTACTACTTGTATATATACAATAACGCTACAGTTTACAAGAAACTATGAAAAACACTTGCAATATACCGTTATATCACAATAAATAACCTCTTACTCTTCTATTTAATAGCTTAATGTAATGTAAGCTACTTATAGGTGCAAATTTTTCTTAAAAGAGGATTTTATACCTCAATTTGTAGGAAAACAGTTATATATCACCGATAACTAGCTAATATCATTGAAAACACTACATTTTATGAGTTTATAGCAATATGATAAGTAAACTACTTGTATATATACAATAACGCTACAGTTTACAAGAAACTATGAAAAACGCTTGCAATATACCGTTATATCACAATAAATAACCTATTACTCTTCTATTTAATAGCTTAATGTAATGTAAGCTACTTATATGTGCAAATTATTTCATAAAGAGGATTTTATACTTCAATTTATAGGAAAACAGTTATATATCACCGATAACTAGTTAATATCATTGAAAACACTACATTTTATAGGTTTATAGCAATATGATAAGTAAAACTACTTGTATATATACAATAACGTTACAGTTTACAAGAAACTATGAAAAATGCTTGCAATATACCGTTATATCACAATAAATAACCTCTTACTCTTCAATTTATTAGCTTAATGTAATGTAAGCTACTTATAGGTGCATCTTACTCTAAAAAGAGGATTTTATACTTCAATTTGTAGGAAAACAGCTATATATCACCGATAACTAGCTAATATCATTGAAAACACTACATTTTATGGGTTTATAGCAATATGATAAGTAAATCTACTTGTATATATACCATAAAGCTACAGTTACAAGAAACTATGAAAAACGCTTGCAATATACCGTTATATCACAATTAATAACCTCCCTTAATCTTTTAAATTTTAAAAGTTTAATGTAAAAGTAAAGGGTACTTTAAAGGGGCAAAATTTTTCTAAAAAAAAAGGATTTTTTAAAAACAATTTGTAGGAAAACAAACTTTTTATCAAAGAAAACTAGCAATATCATTGAAAAAAACCACATTTTATGGGTTATAGCAATTTGATAAGTAAAAAACTTTTTATATATACAATAAAAAGTACAGTTTACAAAAAACCCTTTAAAAACGTTTGCAATAACCGTTATATACAATTTAAAAACCTTTATTCTTTAAATTTTTTAGCTTAATGTAATGTAAGCTACATAGGGCAAAATTTTTTCTAAAAAGAGGATTTTATACTTCAATTTGGGGAGGAAAACAGCTAATTTTCACCGATAACTAAATAAAATTTCATTTTAAAACACTTTCATTTTTTTTGGGTTATAGCAAAAATGATAAATAAAAAACTAATTTTTAATATACAATAACGTTCCGTTTACAAGAAAAATATGAAAAAAAACTTTCAATATACCGTTATTACAATAAATAACCTATTACTCTTCTATTTATTAGTTAATGTAATGGGAAATACTTTTAAAGGGGCAAATTTTTTTTAAAAAGAGGGGATTTATACTCCAATTTGTAGGAAAAAAAAAGATATTAAACCCCCGATAAAATAGTAATATCATGGGGAAAAACTACATTTTTGGGGTTTTTTTGCCCTATGGGAAAAAAAAAATTTTCTTTTATTTTTATACAATACAACTAACCCGTTTGCAAGGGAAAAAATGAAAAAAAAAGCTTGGGGAAAATACAGTTAATACAATAAAAACCTTTAAATTTTATTTAATTTTAATTTTTGTAATGTAAGCTACAATAGGTGCAAAAAATTTTTTAAAAAGGGATTTTTTTAATTCAATTTGAGGGGAAAAAAAGTAATAAACAAACCCATAAAAAGCTAATATCATTTAAAAAAAAAACATTTTATGGGTTATAGCAATATGATAAGGGAAAAAATACTTTTTATATTTTACCCAAAAACCCCTTTCAGTTTACAAGAAACTATGAAGAACGCTTTTCCCAAAATACAGTTATTTCACAATAAATAACCCCTTACTCTTTATTTTTAAAAGCTTAAAGAATGAAGCTCCCCATAGGTGCAAATTATTCAAAAAAAATTTAATTTTTTTTCTTCACATTGTAGGGGAAAAAAGCTTTTAAAATCACCGATAACTGCAATATCATTTAAAACACAAAAATTTTATAGGTTTATAGCAATATGAAAGTAAAAATACTTTAAATACAAAAACGCTAAAAGTTTTTCAAGAAAAACTTTTGAAAAACGCTGGGAAATACGTATATCCAATAAGAACCCCCTTACTCTTTATTTTTTAGCTTTTTTTAATGAAAAAACACTTTAAAGGGGCAAAAATTTTTCTAAAAAAAGGGTTTTTTTACTTAATTTGTAGGAAAAAAAGCTATATATCACCGATAGCTAGCTAATATCATTGGGAAAAAAACAACATTTAATGGGTTTATAGCAAATGAAAGGGAAAATAATTTTTTATATACAATAACGCTACAGTTTACAAGAAACTATGAAAAAAACCCCTTTCAAATACCGGCTATATAACAATAAATAAACCATTTCTCTTCTATTTTTAAGCTTAATTTTAATGGAAGCTACTTAAGGGCAAATTATTTAAAAAAAAGGATGGAAAACTTCCAATTTTTTTGGGGAAAAAAGTATTTTATCCCCCGATAACTAGCTAAAAAACAAAAGAAAAAGAAAAACATTGAGGGGATAAAGCATTATCATAAGGTTTAAAATTCCCTTCCCATTTTAATTTTATAACACAACAATTAACCCAAAAAACATAAAAAACAGTATAAATACAATGTTTTGGCCCAAAATAGGTCTCAAAATCCTATTATTTGCTTTTCGTAGTTTTTTTAAAAAAGAAAATTTTTAACGAAAAAAATATAATAAACACCAAATTTTTAATTTTTCTATCAAAAAAAAAAGGGGACGAATAATGCCAATTTTCGACATTTTTTAGCCATTTAAAAATACATTAAAAAAAAATTGAAAAAAAAAAAGTTTTTTTAAAAATAAAAAAAATTAAAATAAAATTTTATGAAAAATAAATTTTTTTAAGGTTTTAATATTATAAAAATAGTTGTGTAAAAAAAGCTGAAATGATGTCAAATTTTTACATTTTTAAGGCTTTCAAAAATGCAATTAAAAAACTTGAAAAAACGTTGTTTTTAGGATTAAAAAATTTATTTCTTAAATATCATGAAAAATTTCATATTCTTAGTCATAACATTTTAAGATAAAGTTGTGTAAAAGTGGAATAATGTAAAATTTCGAATTTTTTAGCCTTTTAAAAAAACATTTAAAAAACTTGAAAAAAAAATTTTCTTAAAAATTAAAATTTATAAACAAATTTCATTTAAAAAATCATATTTTTGCTATTAATTTTGTAAAAAATAAATTTTTACAAATATCCAAAAAACCCATTTAGTAATATATAAAAAAAAATACTCCAAAATTTTTAGAAAAAAAAACCCAACCCCCTTCCCCTTTATAACTGCTAAATCATTTAAAAACATTTAAAATTTTAAGGGGGTTTAGGGTAAAGGGAAAAAAAATTTTGTTTTAATCCAAAAACGCTAAAAGTTTACAAAAAAAAATTGTAAAACACTTGCCAAAAATTTCCGGTTTTATCACAAAAATAACCTCTTACCTTCTATTTAATAGCCCTTTTAAAAGTAATTTTTAAACTATTATGGTGCAAAATTTTTCCCCTTTAAAAAAGGAATTTTTTACCCAATTTGTAGGGAAAACAGTTTATATCCACCGTAAACAGCAATTCATTGGAAAAAAAACTACATTTTTAAGGGTTATAGCAATATGAAAGGGAAAACACTGTTTATTTTTTTTTTTTTTTTTACAAAAAAACGCTACAGTTTACAAGAAAATATGAAAAAAAGCTTTCAATATAAACCCTTTATAACAAAAAAAAACCCATTACTCTTTATTTATAAGTTAAAAGTAAGGGAAGCACTTTTAGGGGGCAAAAATTTTTCTAAAAAAAGGATTGTATAAAAACAATTTTTAGGGGAAAAAAACCCGCTTTTTATAACCCATAACTAGCTAAAATTTATTGAAAAGAAAAAAATTTTTAGGGTATACAGCATTATAAAAGGTAAATTCCTTCTATTAATTATAAACAAAACCCAAATTTAAAAAGAAAATATGAAAACACGGGATAAATACAAATGTAAACAAAACAATTAGAGTCCAAACTCCTATTCTAAGCTTACAGTAGTTTAAAAAAAGAAATTTCTAACCCCCCCCCCCAAAACAACTATAATCCCAAAATTTTTAATTTCTCTACAAAAAAAAAAAGGGCCCGAATAATGCCAATTTTCGACATTTTTTTGAAATTTAAAAATTTCATTAAAAAACTTGAAAAAACGGGTTTTTTTAAGAATAAAATGATACATAAATTTCATGAAAAAAAACATATTTTAAGCTTTAATATTATAAAAAATAGTTGTGTAAAAAATGCTGAAAAAATTCAAATTTTTACCCCTTTTTTAAAGGGTTTTAAAAAAGCAAAATACTTGAAAAAATGTTGTTTTTAGGTTAAAATTTATACTTAAATTTCATGAAAATGATATTTTTAGCTCATAACATTGTAAGATATAGGGTTTTGGGGAAAAGTGCCGGAAAAATGTAAAATTTCCCACATTTTTTTGGGCCCTTTTAAAAAAAAAATTGGGGAAAAACTTGAAAAAAAAAAATTGTCTTAAGATTAAAAAAAATTTTTTTTCTAAATTTTATGAAAAAAACATAATTTTTTGCTATAAAATTTGGGAAAATTTTAAATTGTAGCAAATATCAAAAAACTATTTAGCTACATATATAAAGAAAATTACTTTAATTTGTAGAAAAAAAAAAAATCTTCACTGATAAAATAGGAAAATTATTGAAAAAACTACATTTTTTAAAGGGGTTTTTGCCATTGGGTAAGGGAAAACTACTTTTATATATACAATAAAAGCTAAGTTTACAAGAAACTATGAAAAACACTTGGGTTTCCCCTTATATCACAATAAATAACCTCTTATCTTCTATTTAAAAGCTTAATGTAATGTAAGCTAAATTTTAGGTGCAAATTTTTTTTAAAAAAGGATTTTACCTCAATTTTTAGGAAAACAGGTTTTAATCAACCCAAACTAGCAATATCATTGAAAAACACTACAATTTTTTGAGTTTATAGCAATATGATTTAAATAAATACTTGTTAAAATACAATAAAAGCTACAGTTTACAAGAAACCCTTTTAAAAAAAAGTTGCCAAAATACCGTTATAAACACAATAAATTTAAACCCATTTCTCTTCATTTAATAGCTTTTAAAGTAAATTAAGTACTTATAGGGGCAAAATTTTTTTTAAAAAGAGGATTTTTACTTTAATTTAAGGAAAAAAAGGTTTTATATCACCGATAAACTAGTTTAAAAATCATTGAAAACACCCTTTTATGGGTTTATAAACAATATGATAAGTAAAACTACTTGTATATATACCAAAAACGTTACAGTTTCAAGAAACTATGAAAAATGCTTGGGAAAAATACCGTTTTTTATCACAATAAATAACCTCTTAATTTTTCAATTTATTAGTTAATGTAATGTAAGTTTTTATAGGGCTCTTTCTCAAAAAAAATTTTATACTTCAATTTGGGAGGGGAAAAAAGTATATATACCGATAAATAGCTAATTCATTTTAAAACACTACATTTTAGGGTTTTTAGGGAATATGTAAGAAAACTACTTGTATATTTTACCATAAAGCTACCCGTTTACAAGAAACTATGAAAAAAAGGAGCAATATACCGTTATATCCCCAATAATTACCTCTTACTTTTTATTTTTTAAAAGCTAATGTAATGTTTTAAACTATTTTAAGGGGCAAATTTTTCTAAAAAAAAGGATTTTAACATAAATTTGTAGGGAAAAAAATCTATATAAACACCCAAAAAACTAGCTAATATATTGAAAAAAACATTATATGGGTTTTTTAGCAATTTTATAAGTAAAACACTTGTACTATACAATAAAAGTACAGGGTTTTCAAAAAAAAATATGAAAAAAAAGTTTTCAATAAAACCGTTTTACACAATTTAAAAACCCCTTTCTCTTATATTTAAAGCTTAATGTAATGTAAGCTACTTTTAGGGTTTTCAAATTTTTTTTAAAAAAAAAAGGATTTATACTTTGAATTTGTAGGAAAAAAAGCTTTTTTATCACCCATAAAATAGCTAATATCATTTAAAAACACTACATTTTTTTTGGGGTTTTTAGGGAATATGATAAAAAAAAATTAATTTTATATAACCCAAAACAGCTAAGTTTTCAAAGGGAAAACCCCAAAGGGAAAAAAGCGCAATATACAGTTATATCACAAAAATAACCTCTTATCTTCTATTTAATAGGGGTTTGTAATTTTAAGTAAAAATAGGTGCAAATTTTTCAAAAAAAGGGGTTTTATATTTAATTTGTAGGAAAACAGCTATATATCACCAAAGAACTAGCTAAAATATTGAAAACACTAATTTTTATGGGGTTTTTAGCCCAAAGATAAAATTTAAAAATACTCGTTATAAACAATAAAAGCTCAGTTTTCAAAAAACATGAAAAACGCTTGCAATATACCGTTATATCACAATTTAAAAAGCTATTACTCTTTTATTTATTAGCTTTTAAATTTAAAGTAAGTAATTATAGGTGAAAAATTTTTCCCAAAAAAAAAAAGGGGTTTATACTTAATTTTTAGGAAAACAGCATATATCACCGGAAAAAACTAGCTAATATCATTGAAAAAAAACAACATTTTTTGGGGTTTATAAGGGAATAGGTAAGTTTAAAATTTCTTATAAAAAATACCAAAAACGTTACAGTTTACAAGAAACTAGAAAAATGCTTGCAATATACCCATTTTCACAATTAAAAAAACCTATTACTTTTCATTTAATAGTTAATGTAATGTAAGCTACTTATAGGTGCATCTTACTCTAAAAAAAAGGAATTTTTACTTCCCAAATTTTTGGGGAAAACAGCTTATACACCGATAAACCCGCTAAAAATCATTTAAAAAAACTAATTTTTTGGGTTTTTAGCAATTTGATAAGGGAAAAAACTTGATATAACAATAAAAGCTACAGTTTACAAGAAAAATATTTTAAAAAAGTTTGGCCCAAAATACCGTTATATCACAAAAATTTAACCCATTACTCTTCTTTTTTATTAGCTTAAAGTAAGTAAGCTATTTTTAGGTGCAAATTTCTAAAAAGAGAATTTTTTCCCTTTACATTTTAGGAAAAAAAGCTAAATCACCGATAAATGGTAATACATTGAAAAAAACAACATTTTATAGGTTTTTAGCAATATGATAAGTAAAACTACTTTTAATTACCCAAAAAAGACAGTTTACAAGAAACTATGAAAAAAAGCTTGCAAAACAGTTATATCCCCAAAAAATAACCCCTTTAAACTTTTTATTTTAAAAGCTTAATGTAATTTTAAAACATTAGGTGGCCAAAAATTTTTCAAAAGAGGTTTTATAATTTAATTTGTAGGGAAAAAAAAATAATATCACGATAAAATAGTAATATCATTGAAAAAACCCAAAAATTTTTTGGGTTTTTAGCAATATGAAAAAGTAAAAATACTTTTATTATACAATAACGAACAGTTTACAAGAAAAATATGAAAAAAACGCTTGCAAAATACAGTTATTTTTACAATAAATAAACTCTTACTCTTCTATTTTAAAAGCTTAATGTAAAGTAAGCTTTTTAAAGGGGCAAAAAAAAATTTAAAAGAGAAAAAATTTTTTAAATTTCCAATTTTAGGAAAAAAAGCTATAATCACCGGAAAAAAGAAAAATCATTGAAAACACAAATTTTTTAGGTTTTAAGCCCAAATGATAAGAAAACTACTGTAATATACAATACGCTACAGTTTTTCAAAAAAACTATGAAAAAAAAGCTTTAAAAATACTTAAAATTTACAATAAAATAACCTTTACTTTCTAAATTTTAAAAGCTTTATGTAAAAGAAAGATTTCTTATAGGGGCAAATTTTTTCTAAAAAGAGGATTTTAACTTCAATTTGGAGGAAAAAAAGCTAATATATCCCCCGATAGTAGCTTTTAATTTTCCCCCCCTTTAAAAAAACAACATTTCATGGGTTATAGCAATATGATAAGAAATACTTGTATATTAAATAACGCTACAGTTTACAAGAAACTATGAAAAACCTTTCAATATACCGTATATAACAATAAATAACCATTACTCTTCTATTTATAAGCTTAATGTAAGTAAGTATTTATAGGCACAAATTTTCTAAAAAAGGGTTGTATACTTCAATTGTAGGGGAAAAAAGCTATATATCACCGAAATAGCTAAAATCATTGAAAAGAACACATTTGAGGGTATAAGCATTATCATAAGTAAATTCTTCTATTAATTAAAACACAACCAATTTAAAAGAAACTATTGAAAAACACGTTATAAAATTTCAATTGTATCACAATTAGAGTCCTCAAACCCTATATAAGCTTTACAGTAGTTTAAAATAGAAATTTCTAACGAAAAACAACTATATACCACATTGAATTCTTATCAAAAAAAAGGGCTGAATAATGCCATTTCGACATTTTTTTGCCATTCAAAATACTTAAAACACTTGAAAAAACGTTGTTTTTAAAAAAAAATTGTAAAAATTTCATGAAAACTACAATATTTTTAAACTCATAAATTATTATAAAAATATGTTTAAAAGGCTGAATGATTGTCAAAATTTTTACATTTTTTAAGGCTTTTAAAAATGCATTAAATACTTGAAAAACGTTGTTTTGAGGATTAAAATGATACTAAATTTTATGAAAATGCAATTTTTTAGTCTAACATTGTAAGATATAGTGTGTAAAAGTGCTGATAATGCAAAATTTTGACATTTTTTAGCCTTAAAAAAACATGAAAACTTGAAAAAAATTGTCTTAAGATAAAATTATATCTAAATTTCATGAAAAATACATATTTTTAGCTTTAATTTTGTAAAAATAGTTGTACAAATATCAAAAGCTATTGCTCATATATAAGAATATACTTCAATTTGTAGAAAAAACAACTTCACTGATAATAGCAAAATTCATTGAAAACCCCATTTTAAGGGTTTATAAGCCATATGATAAGTAAAAAATACTTGTAATATACAATAAACGCTACATTTACAAAAACTATGAAAAAACACTTTCAATATACCGTTTTTCACAATAAATAACTTTACTCTTTATTTAATAGCTTAAAAGTAATGTACTTATAGGTGCAAATTTTCTTAAAAAAGGATTTTTATACTCAATTTGTAGGAAAACATTATATACACCCATAACTAGCTAAATAATTGAAAACACAAAATTTTAGGGTTTATAGCAATATGAAAGTAAAACTACTTGTATTATACAATAACGCTACAGTTTAAAGAAACTATGAAAAACGCTTGCAATATACCGTTATAAACAATAAATAACCATTACTCTTCATTTATAAGTTTAAAGTAATGTAAGCACTTTTAGGGCAAATTATTCTAAAAAAAGATTTTGGGACTCAATTTGTTTGGAAAACAGCTATATATCACCGATAACTAGCTAAACTCATTGAAAAGAACACATTTGAGAGTATAAAGCATTTTTTATAGGTAAACTCCCTTTTATTAATTATATAACACACAATTAACAAGAAACTATGAAAAAAACGTTAATTAACCAATTGTTATCACAATATAGTCTCAAACTTTCCATTATAAGTTACAGTAGTTTAAAATAGAAATTCTAACGAAAACAACTATAATACCACATTTGAATTTCCTATCAAAAAAAGGCGAATAATGCCAATTTTTGACTTTTTAGCCATTCAAAAATACATTAAAAAACTTTAAAAAAAAGTTTTTTTTTAAAAAAAAAATTTTTAAAAAATTTTATGAAAAAAAAACAATTTTAAGCTTTAATATTATAAAAAAATAGTTGTGTAATAGTGCGAAAATTCAAATTTTGACATTTTTATGGGTTTCAAAAAGCATTAAAACTTTAAAAAAAGTTTTTTTGAGGATTAAAAAAGAACTTAAATTTCATAAAAAGCAATTTTAGCTCATAAATTTTAAGATTGTTTTGTAAAAATGCTGAATAATTCAAATTTTGGGTTTTTTTGCTTTCAAAAAAACTAAAACTTTAAAAAAATTTTCTTAAGATTAAATTT